>DF357676.1:68614-124205 GCA_000787875.1 Solanum virginianum | reverse complement strand
GCTAAGACTATCTTTTTTTATGTATACGTTGATTATGAGGGTGAGCCCGATTGCTTTTCTTGGCCCCTGCTCTTATTATGTAGTAGAGGTGTTGTTGGACATGTCATGTGTAATGTTATAAGCTTTGACGCTCTCTTGAATCTTGCTGTTTATGATATGAAAGATGTCCCTTAGCCCTGGTTTCCCCTATTTACTATCTCTTTTTGTTATTTTATTACTTCTATGACCAAGGATGCGTAATGATGTGCTAAGAGGCTTGCTTGGGGTCCCTTCGGGTTCCCCTTGCGCCATGTCACATCTAGGCCCTAGGCTTAGATTGTGACACCAAGAGTACAACTCTCCATTGCCATTGAGATGTCCTAGTTGGATGGATCCACTCCCCTAGTTTTCATCCCTTACCCTAGCAAAGTATGGGATGGCTCTGGTAGCATAGGCAAGATGCTGTATCATGACGAAACTAATAGTGATGGTTGTTGGTTGGAGAAACTCTCCAAGCTAAAGTAAACTAATTCTTGCATACAGAGTTTCAACATATGTTTTTACTTTCAATATACACTTTATCTATTATTCTTTCTATCCTATTCCATATACTGATGTCCTTTGGACCTGCATCACTTTATGATGCAGACGCAGGTGATAGAGTCCTTCAGCAGACATTTCGTTGAGGACCAGCATTTCATTTAGCCATCAGTGAGGCCTCTTATCGGCTAGAGGCTTTGGAGTCTTTATTTCTATTTCAGCACTTATTTTTAATTGTGGTTACCATGGGCCTGTGATAATAGTTGTTTCAAATTATTTAGTTAGAGGTTCCATAGATTAGATGACATGAGTTTCAGTTCTTACTTTCAGTTATTGTTGGGATATTTCCTCTATACAGATTATTGCAATATCTTTAGCTCATTATATCTAAGCCTATCATTTATTGTTTAAGTTTTCCACTGAGTAAAGTAGCCAGGCTAAGTAGTTCACTTAGGTCCAGAAATAGATCTAGGTGCTGGCCACATTCATGGTGTAAACTCAGGGTATGAAAAACTTGGTATCAGAGCACAAAGTTTAAGTGTCTTAGGGTGTCTATTGAACCATGTTTAGTAGAGTTCGTATTATTGATGTGAAGCTTGCCACATCTATAATAGGGAGGCTACAGGGAATTAGGAACTGTCACTATTAATTTTTTATTCCTTTTCGTGCTTCAAAGTTTACCACTTTCTAGTTCATTCTAATTCATGCGTTTATGCATTGTTTTTCAGGGCATGCTTTCACATAGAGCTGCCAGACTAACCAAGGATAGAGGATGTCTAGTTGGGCAAAATGCAAACCAGCCTAATCCACAATTCCCGAGGGACCTAGAGATACAACTGTGCCTATTGAGCAACCACCACAAGTGGATATCTTCCATGCTGAGCTCCGCTAGGCCATTTAGACTTTGGAACATGCAATCACCACATAGGGAGGTCGATAGGGATAGTGTAGACATGATGGTTCAGATCCCACCAAAGTTCCTGAATTCCTGAGGATGAACCCACCTGAGTTCATGGGGTTTAATGTGAAGGAGGATCTTGAGAACTTCAAAAAATTATTTCAAGTTATGCACACAGGTGATATAGAGTGAGTTAAGTTGGTTGCTTACTAGCTCAAGAGAGTAGCTAGACTCTAGTTTGACCATGAAAGGGAGGTAAAGCAGAAGGGGCACCAACTTTGAGTTAGTAGTGTTTGAGGAGGCCTTTCTGGGACAGTACTTTCCTAGAGAGTTGAGGCAGGCTAAGGTGAGGGAGTTTTAAATATAAAGCAGGAAGCTATGAGTTTATGGGAGTACAACCTCAAATTCACTCAACAGTCTCATTATGCTCCACTATGGTGGTAGACATGCGTACAAGGATGGATTTATTTGTATCAAGGCTCTCTCGAATGACTAAGAGAGGGCAGAAATGCTATGTTAATTAGGAATATGGACATAGCTTGCTTAATGACTTATGTGCAACAAGTGGAGAAAGAGAAGATGCAAGATATGGAGGAGTTCAGAAACAAAAGGGCCTAGACATCAGGCTAGGAGACAGGTAAGAAGGGAGATGGAAGTGCTAGTCATTCATCCTTTCAGCCTAAGATATCTGGACCAGCACCTTCATCTGCTACTGCACCTATACTGAGGGTCAGGAATGAGCAAGGATCACAAAGTCGTAGAGTTCAGAGTAGCCAGTTGCACGGGAATATAACTCAGGGATTGACTTATTTTCCAATTTATGATAAGTATGGAAGGTCTCATTTGGGAGAGTGCCTTATGGGAAAAATAGTTGTTTTAGATGTGGTAAGGTGGGGCTCTTTTTGAAGGAGTGTCCTATGGGGAGGTAAAACATTAAGAATGATAAATCAGTCAGTTTCTTTAGCACCACAGGGTAAGCCAGTTCAGAGGGATAATACATTAGGGACCAATAGGGGAACAAACCATCTATACGCCATGGCTACTAGGCAGGAGCAAGAGAACTCACCATATGTGGTTACTGGTATGCTTAAATATTTTTTACTTATGATGTCTATGCATTGTTAGACCCAAGTTCCACATTGTTATTTGTTATTCTCTATGTAGCCATGAAGTTTGAGATTAGTCCATAATGTCTTCTTGAGCCTTTTAGTGTTTCTACTCCAGTTGGGGAATCTATTCTAGCCCAAAGAGTCTATAAGTGTTGATCAGTGTCAGTCTACCATAAAGATACCTTAGGTGATCTGGTCAAGTTAGACATGGTAGATTTTGACACCATTCTAGGCATGGACTGGCTTCATGATTGTTATGCCTCCATAGACTACAAAACTAGGGTAGTTTAGTTTCAGTTTCCTAATGAGACAGTCTTAGAATGGAGTGGTATCTCAACTAAGCCTAAGAGTCAATTTATCTCATATCTTAAAGCCAGCAAGTTAATTTCCAAGGGGTGTATATACCATCTAATCAAGAGTCAAAGATTCTAGTACCGAGATACCATCTCTTTAATCTATTCTAGTCATGAATGAGTTCCCAGAAGTCTTTCTTGATGATCTACCTGGAGTCCCTCCTGACAAGGAGGTAGTCTTTGGGATAGACACCCTCCCAAATACTCAGCCTATATCTATTCCTTTGTATCGTACGGATCCTTCAGAGTTAAAAGAATTGAAAGAGCAAATAAAAGGCCTCCTAGGTAAGGGTTTCATCAGACTGAACATCTCACCTTGGGGTGCTCTAATTTTTTTTATGTGTAAAAAGGATGGTTCCCTTGGAATATGTATAGATTACCGCCACTTAAACAAGGTCACCATAAAAAATAAGTATCCTCTTCCCAGAATTGATTACTTGTTTGACCAACTCCTGGGTACTATTTGTTTCTCAAAAATAGACCTCAGATTTGGGTACTAACAACTCAAAGTTAGAGAAAGTGAGAGACAACCTTCTGAACTAGTTATGGTCATTATGAGTTCTTAATCATGTCATTTAGACTGACTAATGCCTTAACAACTTTCATAGATCTTATGAATAGGGTATTGAGGCCGTACTTAGATATGTTCATCATTGTGTTCATAGATGACATCCTGGTCTACTGTCGTAGTGAGAAGAAGCATGCCAAAAGTATTAGAATCATCCTTCAGACCCTTAAGGACAATCAATTATATGCAAAATTTTCTAAAATGTGAGTTCTGGTCAGCATCTGTGGCATTTTGGGGTCATATTGTTTCGATTGAGGGCATCTAAGTTGATTCTCAAAAGATTAAGGTTATAAAGAGCTGGCTAAGGCCCATAACTCCAACAAAGATAAGGAGTTTCTTGGGTTGGATAGGTTACTGCAAGCATTTTGTAGAGGGGTTTTCTTCTATCTCAACTTCTTTGACTAAGTGATGTGTGCATAACTTGTACTTATTACTTGCTCTTTTCATATGATTTTGTGTTGTTAATCTTATAACTTGAGGCTAATTATGCTTTAAATGGTGTATGTTACTGGTACACATGAGTTAGATCTGGCTTAGCTAAGGAGGATTGAAGCTGAATTAGAGCAAAAAAGAGCTGAAATGCACAAAATGGTACCTGGTAGCAAATACACTCTGCGAACGCGACCTTTAATCCCACGACTGTGGAGTTATAACATGTAGAGAAGTGCAAACATGCTAGTCCTAGGCATGAAGGTGAAGCTTAAAAAGACAACCTCCACAATAACAGAATGATGAGTGGGATTGTGAAATGTTGCAGTGACCAGCGTTGAGGAAATTTTGGATTTTCACCATTTTCAGCTCTAAAAATCACATAGACACTCACTCCAAACCCTTATTCTTCATAATGAGACATAGAATTCACAAAGAGATGAATTAGAGATGAAGAAAAACATACTTTCGTGTAGATTTTAGTTTAGGGTGAGGATTTAGCGCAAGTTCTCTACAAATTCTTGAGTGGATTGAAGAGTGTGGGCTGTATTATCTTTCACTCACTTTTTCTTTCCTTGTTCTTGAATGCTAAATTTGTAGATTTAATTGAAGCTTGGTTGTTAATTTATATAAGAGTCTTGATTATTTCTCTGGCTTTCATGCTTAGTTGATGGTTTACTTGCAAAATCAAGAGGGTTTCTCCCAAATTGCTCTTATTGCTTGAATTGATTTATGGGTTCTTACATATCTTCTTGTTTGAATTGATTTGAGGTAGCTCTTTAAATGTAGCTTAGTTCTTCAATTATTGCTCTAGCAGGTGTAGTTCAGGGGGAAAATTTCATAATAGTCATGGATTTATAAGTTAAGATCCTCAAAAGGGACACAACGACTAAGGTCTTAGGTGTTTTTGCCTTTTGGTGTTCAAGCCAGGCGTGTCTTTAGCATCTTACGTGATAGGCCGTAGTTGGCTCTGTTGAAACATCATTCCCCTAGCCAGAGTGATTACAAGCAACCTAGCCTACCCATAAGATCAATTTGATGCTAAGTGTGATGGATCAATTAAGCTTTGACTGATTCCCATATCCCATATCCTTGCTCCCTTACTTGATCAATCCTTACCCAATTGTTTGTAGGAGCAGTTGTTAGTTTAGTCTCCCTCAGTTTAGTTAGAATTCTTGCTTGGTACTCGCCTATCGAGTCAAAATCTAGTAGCCGTAGGTCCTTGATCCACTTATTTGCTGACACATTATTCCCTGTGGGATTTGATCCCGACCTCTAAAGTTGGGTAATATGCTGATGACGACCACCCCTTCTACCTTTGAGTAGTAGGGTTGAGTGACATAAAAAATGGCCATTGCCGGGGAACACTAGTCGTATTGAGTTGATTTAGGACTTTGTCTACTTTTTTTGATTTGATTAGTGAGTACTTCTTTTTGTTTTCTTTGTTTTTCTTTCTTGTTGTATGGCTAATTGTGATGAACGCTTACTTGAGGAATGTAAGCCCTTTTTCTATCTCCTTTGGAGTATTGCACTTCATGGTGAGCAACATGGTGTTGAAGAAGTGAATAAAGATAAGAGTGTTGTGAGTCAATATTGGCTCACCAACTTGAATCTTCGACTTTCCAAAGAAGTGGTACAAAGGCACCAATTGCTCAACACGAGGGATGATCTCAAAAGCTTGCTTGTTGCTAGAGGTTACGAGTTGGATTGGTCGAATGAGAAATTGATGTTTTGGAGTTCAACTTGAAACTAAGAAATGAAGTGAGTGAGCCCCTGGCTAAAAGGAGTCTCAAATAGAAGGAGTGAAGCTTGGTATGGAAGAGATATGGGGCCTATGCTTTCTTCAAGCCAAATAATCATCCAAGTAGCCAAAATTGAGGTAATGATACTGAAGTTGCAAGAGTAAGTCATGGAAATCTTAAATGGCAACTTTGGTTCATCTGAAGTTGGGAGTATTTTCTACTTGGAGGCCATAAGGTGCAAAGCTCAAATTGAATAAGACCTTTTAACACTCCCATGTCCACCCAAAGAACCTAAGAGGAAAGTTGATGACAAGATGGGTAGACAATTCAAGTCCCCAACATGGAGAGATCAGTGGAAAATATTGATTGTCTCTCATCACCCTTCTCATGAGCTCAAATGAATAATAATCTTAAAATTGGGGAGGAGGTTCATTGCCTCAACGCGGAAACACAAATGGGCAGTGAATCAATTTTTGTTCATATTTTAATAATTCTTATCTTTAAATTTTTAGAGTAGCTTCTTAATTTTCATTTTTGATTTTTAGCTAACCCTCACAATTCCAAGTCTTTGGTAGTGGCATCACACAGGTTTTGAAGTGTCAAGATGATTGGAATCGAAGAAGTGGGTGGAAATACCAATACAAATGGCAAAAGGATGAAACTGGGTCATTTTGCCCGCACTTTGGGCCCAGGCATCGCCTATTACCAAGGGTCAACTGCCCAAGTTGGCTTGGGATCGCCCAAAGTTGCAGAAAACTTGCCTAGATCTGGCACCCAAATAAATTTCACAAAGTCAGTCTTGTTCCGCGAATGCGGAGTTGTAGATTTAGCAATGCAAAGCGATCGCGCTTGAGGTCTGTGAAGACAGAGAATTGATAGGTGTAGTTAAATGAAAAGACAAGTCACTTGTGACTTTGTCCTTCGATTGCAAAAAAGGAGAACACGAGTCAAAGCTTCTTTGACAACCCCTTTCAACTCAAAAAATTCAAAGGAAATCTCTTAATGCTCTCCTTTTCTTCATCCTTTTTGGTTATCTCCTCCAAGGTATGCCATTCTACTTCATCTTCATTCATGTTCATCAATCGTAATCGGTGCAACTTCAAACTTTCATAACTATGGTAATGCTTCATAGCTAAAACTTTAATGACCTAGTTGTGGAAATTTGAAACCTAAGTGCTTTTGTCTACTATTTCTCTTTAGGGCAAACTTTTGTTACTGTGGTGCAATCCATCTAGGGATTTTTAGAGATGATTTCTGAGCCTAAATGTGTAAAATTAAAGTATACTTTCATGCTTGATAGCTGGGGGAGTTATTGTATATTGTTGGGGAGGAATTGGGGGGTTATTAGTTTGTTGAAAACATGATTAAATTGCGTGCCCTCCATGTGCTCGATGAAATACCTCTCTAAAGTTTAAATTCTAGTGACTGTTGCTCTCCACAATCGCGGGCCCTAAGCTGTGAACGTGGGTGTTTTGGAAACTCTCTATTCTTGGCAAATGCAGATATATTTTCGTAAAGGTGGAGGCATGGAGTAGCTTGAACTCTGTGATAACACTTGATTAGCCATGAACATAAAGACCATATATTCACTGTTTTAGCAATAACAATGCTTTAATATTTGATCCAAATAATTTCTAGATAGCTCTCTTAGTCTAAATCTTTGCTAACATATGATTTAAATATCTATAAAATGTTTTTGTTGTGTTGGTTTTGATTGTAGGTCTAAATTGGTTGGTAATGGATCCCTAGCAAGCACTTTATGAGAATGACATCTTTCCCCTACTTTGATCAAAGCCGATTCTTCTTAGCCAAATGTGCCAAAAAATATGATGAGTATTTGGGCCATCCTGTGATATGAGAGGGGGATTTGTTTAGTAGAGGAAACGATACCAGATTTCTTTGGTTGGCTTCAGACTTTGGGTTGGCTATGCTTTGCTGATGGACCTATCAAAGCCAATCACACCATATTTGCCGAGTCCTATGCCAATGCCTGGAAAGCTAACTTTGGAGAGGAGATGGCTACCATGATCCAAGGAGTGAGAGTTGATTTTAGCTCAGTGATTATCAATACCATTTATGTGCTGCCGAGTGCTGATGATTGGGTGTACAATGAGAGATATCAAGAGTTGGGTGCTCAGTGGTTGGTTGACAAGTTGCATGACAGAGTCCTGCCAAAGTGGTTCACTTCTCATAGAGGTATTGACTCACATGAGTTCATGGTGGAAGCTAGATGTTGGCTTTCCATCATTTGTGGTCAGGTCATTCTCTCTACACATGACATAGAGGTAACTTTGGATTGTGCACTTGTCATAACATCCTTCTTAGATGGTCTTTAGGTTAATGTGGGATAGATTATAGTGGATCAGATTACAGAAGTGGCCCAAGGGAGGGCCAAGATCTTAGTGTACTCCTCACCGATTTCCAAATTGTGCTATGAGGCAGGGGTATCTGTCCTACTGACTGAAGACGAGAAGAAGCCGGCCAAAGACATCTACCCATTAAAGAAAAGAGGAGGCCTAGGAGGGTAAAAGAAGAAGTGAATTGATGTTCTAGATCCATTTTTGGGTAGTTCACATAACCAGGATCAGAGGTAGGGGAGCCTACTTCAGGAGCTGTAGGTCCTTCAGTTTCTTCAGGACCACTTCAATTTGGTCTTCCTACTATGAGATACTTATCCTCTTAGATTCATAGAATGGATGAGAAGATCAACAATTAGTTGCAGGCCTTCCTATAGGACCACCAGGAGCTACAACAGATGACCATCCTACACTTGCATTAGTTTTAGCTGCTTAGAGAACTATAAGTGACCGACTTGAGCACATAAGTCGGAGGCAGGGAAAGATAGCGAAGAGGCAGAAGAAGTTCTGGGAGCATGAGACGAAGAAGAAGAAGAAGAGCAGATTCCTGAATAAGATGATTGGCAAGTTGAGGCAGCTATGTTGGTCCAGTTCTTCAGATCCTGATGATGAGTTGACCATCTCTTCGGGCTTGAGCATCGAGTGATCATTTCAGGGAGCCCCTCATATTCTCTTTTATTTTGTGACTGTGCTATGAGGTCACAACATAATATTTAGTTGGGGGGGGGGTACTCTTATGACTTGATTGTGACTCTTGTTTCCATTTTATATACTCTACATGTGTTGGCACTTGTAGACTCTTGCTTGTTTTATATTAATGATGTGCCTTTATCGACCTTGATTTATGTGATTATGGTATGCCCTTGCCGGGCCTGTATATATTGGTTTAGTTTAACTATTTTAGTAGATTTGGTAGCTTCTTATTTTGTTTTTATGGTGTGCATAATCGACGATTTCCTATGATGGATAGAGTAACGACATTCTTAAGGAAAAATCATCGATTGGATATATGAGTGTGTATGTAAAATATGGTCTTTGGTAAAGTCTGAGTAGCCATTGACTCTTGTTGGAGCTATACGTTAGGGATTGTGACTTGCTTCATACTAGCATATTTTGTAAGTGTTGTGGATTGTGAAAATATATACCCCTCTAATTTTTGAAAGAAAATGGATTTGAGATGATTTTGAGACAACACTTTAACTCTTTTTGTGACTCTTACTTGCTAGATGGATATATTTGAAAAGTGAGTCCCTTGCACCTTTCTTCAGAGCTAAATTGAACCCTTCTTGTTCAATTTGTATGTCATGTGTGTTGTGAGATTTTGTTTTGTTTCTTGTGTGTACTTATGTCACCTAGAACTTGCCTTGTTGGTCTTGAAATGTTGGTTTTGAATAGACTTTGGTTGGGAAATGATCTTAGGCATTCTTTGGTTTTAATTGAGTCCACTTATCTAGCCTAAATAGCCACCAAATGCATTTGATTTTATCCCTAGTGTCCCTTTTGAGCCTAATCCTTTCTATTGACAACCTTAATTACAGGTCTTGAACCTTTCAGAAAAGATATCCCTCTTTTGAACCCTTATCTCTCCTTGAGTTTTGTATGCTTGTGACAAATGAGGTTTTAAGCCTAAGTTGGGGGTGATGTAGGAGAAAAAGGAAGGGTGTCTACCACTTGGGGGCTTGTGAAAAGAAAAAGAAATATGAATGGAGGAATGAAAAGAAAAGAAAAAGAGTGCTTGCAAAATGAAAAGAAAATGAAGAAGAAAAATACTTAAGTGAAAATAATCGTCCTAAGTGTTGAAAAATGGTTGTAAGTGGGGCACCTAAATGAAAAAGAAGGGTTAAATGCTCTTTGGTGTTTGATGTGAAAAAGAAAAGAGTAGAAAAGTTGAAAAAGAATGAATGTTATGTATGGGACTTAAGGATGGTTAGTCACTATTGTCCAAATCGTATCCAACCCTACCCCTTAGCTTACATTACAAGCCTATAAAGTCCTTTGAGATTTCCAACCAAATCAAATTGAGACAATGTTGATTGAAAATAAAGGCAAGCCTATGGTGTGGCATTTGTGTACACAAGATGTTCTTTTGTTGAGTGTAAGTGTTTGAGTCCTTGTCCCTTGTCTATTATAAATAATTGTGTGTGTTTTGGGCACTTTTTTTTATGAGGACATGCAAATTGACATGAATTGGTGATATGGATGCTTCTCTAAGTTTGAATCAACTGGAACTTGCTAGTTGACTAGGAGTTTGAGTCACTCCTCGAGAATTCATGTTGTCACTTAGTCATCCCTAGAAATTGTGCTTTGAATTGAAAAAAAATGCTTTTGAAATGAGAGGAAGTTACGTGATAGGCATCCTTACACTTGTGTTAATTGTTTGTACCAACCATTATCATAATCATCATCTTGTTTTTTGTAAAAGTGAATTGGGATTGTGTGCTTAAATTGCTAGCTTACCAAGTTTGGTTTTTTTTGCCTTGAGGACAAGCAAAGTAATAAGTTGGGGGTGTTGATAAGTGCATAACTTGAGTCTAACTATTCTTTGAATGGTGTATGTTACGGGTACTTATGGGTTAGATTTGGCTTGGCTAAGGAGAATTAAAGATTGGAGCTAAATTGGAGCCAAAAGGAGCTGAAATGCACAAAATGGTATGTGGCAGCTGATACACTCCGTGAACATGGCCTTCAATCCTGCAATTATGGAGTCATAACTTATAGAGAAGCGCAAATGCGCTAGTACCAGGCGGCAAGACAGAGCTTAAGCAGACACAACCTCTGCGATCGTGGTTTGTTGCAGTGACCAGCATCGCGACAATTTCGGATTTTCACCATTTTCAGTCCTAAAAATAACATAGACACGCACTACAAATCCTTATTCTTCATAGTGAACACAAAATTCATAGAGAGACGAACTAGAGAAGAAGAAGAAGAACACACCTTAGTGTAGATTTTAGTTTAGGGTGAGGATTTAGAACAAGTTTTTTACAAATTCTTGAGTGGATTGAAGAGTGTGGGCTTCACTTGTATTATCTTTCATTCACTCTTTCTGTCCTTCTTCTTAAAATGCTAAATTTATATATTTAATTGAAGCTTGGTTGTTAATTTATATATGGGTCTTGATTTCTCTTGCTTTCATGCTTAATTGATGATTTACTTGCAAAATTAAGAGGGGTTCTCCTAAATTTCTCATATTGCTTGAATTGATTTATGAGTTCTTACGTATCTTCTTGTATTAATTAGATTTGAGGTAGCTCTTTAAATCTAGCTTAGTTCTTTAATTATTTCTCTAATGGGTATAGTTGAGGGTAAAGATTGTATGATAGTCATAGGTTTATAAGTTGAGATCCTTAAAACGGACTCAACGACTGAGGTCTTGGGTGTTTTGCTTTTTTTTTTGTTCAAGTCAACCGTGTCTTTGAGTATCATACGTGAGAGGCCGTAGTTGGATCTTGTGAAACTTCATCCCCTAGCCAGAGTGACTATAAGTAACCTAGCCTAGGTCAATTTGATGTTATCTGTGATGGATTGATTGAGCTTTGATTGATTTCCATATCCCACATACTTGCTCCCTTTCTTGATCAATCCTTACCCAATTATTTGTAAGAGTAGTTGTTAGTTTAGTCTCCCCTCAGTTTAGTTAAAATTCTTGCTTGGTACTTGCATATCGACTCAAAATCTAGTAGCCATAGGTCCTTGCTTTGCTCATTTGCCTGTACATTATTCCCTGTGCGATTCGACTCCGACCTCTAAAGTTGGTAATATGCTGATGACGACCACCCTTTCTATCTTTGAGTAGTAGGTTTGGGTGACATCACTAAGCTAACTCTAAATAAGCTTAAGTTCATATGGTCTGATGTTTGTGAGAAGAGTTTCCAAGAGTTGAAAACTAGACTGACTACAACTCTGATTTTATCCCTACCCGAGGGAGCAGATGGCTTGATTGTATACTGTGATGCTTCTAGAGTTAGCCTGGGGTGAGTATTAATGTAAAGAGGAAAGGTGATAACATATGCCTTAAGACAACTTAAGACTCATGAGAAGAAGTACCCAACTCATGATCTTAAGCTTACTTCCATGGTGTTTGCTCTCAAAATTTAGAATCACTATCTTTACTGTGGGTATGTGGACATGTTCACTGACCACAAAAGCTTGCAATATGTATTCAATCAGAAAGAGCTGAACTTAAGGCAGAGGAGATAGTTGGAGCTATTAAAGAACTATGACATGAGCATCCTGTATCACCCAGGCAAAGCTACTATAGTACAATGGGGAGCACTGCACTCATTGAGGATGAAAGAAAGAACTAGCTAAGGAAGTGCATGGACTGGTATGCTTGGGAGTTCAGATTGAGCATTCTAATGAAGGTGGTGCAATTATCAAAAATAGGGCAGAGTTGTCCTTAGTGGTGGAATCAAAGAGAAGCAAGACCAGGATTCTATCCTCCTTCAGTTGAAAGAAGATGTTAAAAAACAGAAGGTATTAGTGTTTGCAAAAAAAAGGAGATGGAGTCTTGAGATACCAAGGCAGACTATGTATACCAAGTGTTGATGTCCTTAGAGATAGGATTTTGGCTTAGGCTCATAACGCCAAATACTGTATTCACCCAGATGTAATAGAAATGTATAGAGATTTATGAGAGGTTTATTGGTGGGGTGACATGAAGAAGGACATTGCCGAGTTCGTATATAGATGCCCAAATTGCCTGCAAGTTAAGGTGGATCACTAAAGGCCTTGTTGTGTGGCCCAAAATATTGAAATTCCAGAGTGAAAGTGGGGGATTACTAACATAGACTTCATAATAGGCTTACCCCAATCTTGTACACAACATGATTCGATATGGGTAATAGTAGACGGAATGACCAAGTCAGCTTTACTTATCAAGACGATTGATACAACTGAGGACTATGCCAAATTTTACATTAAGAAGATTGTTAGATTGCATGGGGTTCCTATATCCATCAATTTAGACAGAGAAGCCCAGTTCACAACTTTCACGACCTAAGCCTTGGGCCTAGACATGACACGGTGAATGAGAACCTGAAGGGTCCCCAAACAAGCCTCTTAGCTTATCGATCACACATCCTTAGTCGCAGAAGAAAAATAAACAATAACAAGAGATAAAATAAAAAGGGAAGCGGGACTATGGGAAATCTTGATATTTATAAAAAGCATAGCATAAGTACATTATAATATCCAACAACACCTCTAACATGGAATGGGGAAGGGGAAGTATGCATTAGTACATTTAAATGTACTAAGTATGTGGGATGCAATGCAACATAGACATAAGCTAATATGTTCAAAATGCATAATTATAAGCAATGCATATATATAATCTCAACATGGCATGCATGACCAATGCTTGTAATAACACATGCTTGTAAAACTTTTAACTTGCATAATATATAATACATTTGTGGGAGGAGACCTTACCCGACATAGACCAAGTGAGCTACTACTTTGAATTCAAGGCATGTCACCCCCTTGGTAAGGTGATTGAGGCATGTCATCCCTTCGACAAGGTGTGGTCTACTTGCCATGGTAGCCATACAATAAATAGTCCAAGGCATGTCATCCCCTCTTCAAGGTGATCGAGGCATGTCACCCCCTCAACAAGGTGTGGTATAACTGGATGGATCCACTAGAAATCTATAAGAGAGATTATGTATAATCCTATGGTGGCATATAGTTTAGAGACTAAAGACTTTATATAAGGACCCCTTGAGTCAAGCCCCCATCTTAAGTCTCAGTCGGTGCTAAGTCAAATCCCACGAAATGCTTGAAATAATCATACTTTAGTCATAACATGAATAACTTTTCTTAAGCCTCAATCAGTGCTAGGTAAAATCCCACGAAATACTTGAAATATTCATACTTTACTCATAACATGAATAACTTTTAAGAGACATGATAACATGACTTGAGTAGCTCATAAACATGCTTGACCTCTAATAGTGAGCCTAACTTAAACATGAAAGTAGATAACAATCATACATGATCCTTTGCTTTAACATGAATGGCTCATAATAGGTAAAAAATCTTGAAATAGGGCTTAACTTGATACTTGTAACACCACAGATACTTTTCATGAATTTAATACATGAAAGCTCTTAATCATCATGAAGTCACTTTACTTGTAAATCATGTAATATATCATCAATAACTTGAGAATTCTTGACTTTTTATCAAACACATGGTAGGTTCATGATACTTGTTCAAAATCATGAAATTCAAGAGTGAAATAAGATGAGTAAACTTAATGTAAATCAACCCACCAACATGTAGTAAAACACTCATGTCTTGAAATGAATCCTTGAGTTCCAAAGTTGAGCTTGAGATCCTTAGATTTGAGTGAGGGAATTGATAGAGTCTTAGAGTGGTTTGAGAGAGGGTTTTGTGAGGTATAGAGTTGAAAAATGGCTAAGTATGGGTGATTTCACGCTTAAGTGGGCATGGGGCTATGACCCAAATGCCCTTGGCCAAAACAAAAAAAGTAAGGAAAATTTTGTACTGGTCTGCTTTCGGTCCACGACGCAGACCAAACGCGAAGGAAATGTTTACACTGCTCCTGCTCTGCGCCCCTGGCACGTCGCGGCCAGGGCACAAATGCTCTCTGAAAATAAGAAATTAGCAAAAATTATTTTTCACTACAGGTCCTCTAAAATCTGGGTTATACTCATTTCCCACTCAATTTTACCCCCTGATCAAGAATATGAAGTTAGATTTTTGATGTCATGCACGAATTTTGAGATATATAGAAATTACGATTATGGGCATTCCGAAGCACATTTTTGGGGAATTTCAATATCACCCCATTGGGAACATTCATCCCCAAATGTCAAAGAAACATGTATAAGAGAAGTAATCATGAAGATTTCAGCCTGAAATGAATACAACAAATGCATTTAAACATAATTTTTTCACAAATTTCAACATGAATGTCAAAAATCACCATAAACTTGTTACCATGAACATGAATGCATGCGAAATGATATAAGGGCTGAAACTTAAGACTTAAAATCATATAGGAGACTTAAATTAGTACCTTTGGCTTGAGTAGAGTGGAAGAGATATGGGTATCGCTTTCTTATGTCCGCTTCGGCTTCCTAGGTGACACTTTCAACTTATTAGTTCCTCCAAGGACCTTGACGGAAGCTACATCTTTGTTTCTCAACTTCTTTACTTGTCTATACAAAATTTTCACCAGGACCTCCTAATATATCTAATTATCTTCTACAACACCCACAACATCCTAAGGCACTATAGCATTAGGGTCATCCATACACTTTCTCAACATGGACATACGGGACCTCTTCATAGGTCAAATTATCTTCTACAACACCCACAATATCCAAGGGCACTATAGCACTCGGGTCACCCACACACTTTCTCAACATGGATACATGGAAGACCGGATAGACCATATTCATCTCCATAGGCAACTCCAACTCATATGCAACCTCACCCACTCTCTTCAAAACTTTATAAGGATTCACAAATCTTGGGCTTAATTTCACTTTCTTGCCAAACCGGCCACACCCTTCATGGGTGAGACTTTCAAGTGAATCCAATCACCAACCTTAAACTCAAGATCTCTTTTCCTCAGATCTAGTAGGACTTCTGTCTACGTTGGGCTTTTTTCATTCTCTCCCTTATCAACTTCACCTTCTCCAAGGCTTCCATGACTAAATTCGGACCAAGTTAGGCCATCTCCCCCACTTCAAACCACCCAACCAAGGATCAACAATGCCTACCATATAAAGCTTCAAAGGGAGCCATACCAATGCTTGAGTGGTAGCTATTGTTGTAAGAAAACTCAATAAGTGGAAGATGTTCATCCCAACTACCCTTAAACTCCAAAACACAAGCTCTAAGCATATCCTTAAGAGTTTGGATAGTCCTCTCTTCTTGACCATCCGTTTGAGGATGAAAAGCCGTGGTAATCTTAACCTTTGTACCAATACCTCTTTGGAAGGACCTCGAAAAGTGTGAAGTGAATTGAGTCACTACGATCTGAAATGATAGACAAGGGCACCCCATGCAATCTAACCAAATCATAGATATACAGCTTGGCATAATCTTCGACACCATAAGTAGTTTTGACTGGTATAAAGTGAATTGACTTTGTCATTCTATCCACAACAAGCCAAATATAGTCAAAGTATTTCTTAGTCTTAGGCAACCCAACCACAAAATCCATGTTGATCTCTTCCCACTTCCCAGTAGGAATTTCTATGTATTAGTCTTGGCCACCTGGCCTTTGATGTTCAGCTTTCACTTGTTGGCAATTGTGACGTCTGGATATGAACTTGGCAATATCTCTCTTTATTCCACCCCACCAATACACCTCCCTCAAGTCTCTATACATCTTTGTAGAACTTGGGTGAATAGAGTAGGATGAATTATAGGCCTCCTTTAACATCAACTCCCTTAAGTCACCAATATTAGGCACACATAACCTACCTTGGTACCTAATGGCACCATCTCCCTCTTGGGAGAAAACCTCTACTTTACCATCTTTCACCAAGGACTTTAACTCTAACAATGCAGGGTCAAGATCTTGTTTTGACTTTACCTCCTCAACCAAAGAAGATTTCGAACCATCAACAACCATTACACCACCATTTTCAACATCATCCAACCTAACCCCCAATCTAGCCAATTGGTGAACTTCTCCAGCCATCTCTTTGCCACCATCATTAATATGAGCTAGACTACCAATGGACACTCTACTTAGAGCATCGACCACAATATTAGCTTTACCGGGGTAATAATGCACACTCATATCAAAATCTTTAAGGAGCTCTAACCACTTTCTTTGTCTCAAGTTAAGATATTTTTGGTGAACATATATTAGAGACTCTTGTGATCAGTAAACACATCAACATGAACCCCATACAAGTAGTGACACAAAATTTTCAAAGCAAACACCACGGCCGCCATGTTTGGAAACTCTTTTCACATTCATCGATCCACATAAATTTTGCCTTTTTTGGGTCAACTTTGTCATAGGAGACGTAATAGAAGAAAAACCATTCACAAACCTCTGGTAATAACCCGCCAAACCCAAGAAACTGCTAATATCCAATGGATTAAAGGGTCTAGGCCAATTTCTAATCACCTCTGTCTTCTTAGGATCTACCTTAATGACATGACATGACACCATATGCCCTAGAAGAGTAACTCTTTTAACCAAAATTCACATTTTTCATATTTCGCATACAACCTCTCCTCTCTCAAGATTTGCAACACCACCCTTAAGTGATTCGCATGCTCTTCCTCACTCTGGGAATAAATCAATATATGATTAATAAAGACCACTACAAACATGTCAAGGTAGGGTTTATAGACCCTATTCATGAGATCCATAAATATAGCCGGTGCATTAGTCAACCTAAAGGACATAACTATAAACTCAAAGTGCCCGTGCCTAGTCCAAAAAGCCATCTTAGGAATATCACACTCCCTCACCTTCACTTGGTGGTATCCGACTGAAGATTAATCTTAAAAAAGTGACTAGCCCCTTTTAGTTGATCAAAATGGTCATCAATCCTTGGTAGAGGGTACTTGTTCTTTATGGTAATCCTATTAAGTTGCCGACAATCAATGGACATTCTAAGGGAACCATCTTTTTTCTTCACAAAAAGCACTGATGCACCCCAATGTGATTTACTAGGTCTTATGAAACCCTTCTCCACCAAATCCCTCAATTGATCCTTTAACTCCTTCAATTTTGCTGGGGCCATATGGTAAGGGGGAATGGAAATGGGTTGAGTTTTGGGAAGGAAGTCTATACCAAAGTTTATTTCCCTTTCGGGAGGAACACTAGGAAGCTTATTGGGATAGAATCAAGAAACACATTAACCATTGGAACAAACTCAATAGGAAGGACTATGGACTCAACATTCCTATCCCTCACAAGATGATAAAGGCGACCCTTAGAAATTAACTTTTGGGCCTTAAGACAAGAAATAAATCTACCCTTGACCACCATATCACAACTTTCCTACTCAACGACGGGCTCATTAGGGAATTGGAATTTAACCCTACGGGTTCTATAATCAATAGAAGCATAATATGCATGCAACCAATCCATCCCAAGAATGATATCAAAATCCACTATATCTAATTCAATAAAATTACAAAGCAAGACTTTATGCAATATGGACATGGGATAATTTCCATTGACTATTCTAGCAACAATGGACTCACCAACGAGGGTAGACACTTCATAGGGTTCACACAACAATTCAGGACTCACAAGAAGCTTTTTGGCAATAAAAGGAGTAATGCAAGAAAGAGTGGCACCCGAATCTACCAATGCATACATCAAAATCAAAAACCTTTAACATACTGGTGATGACATCGGGCACCTCATCCACCCATTGCCTTCCTTGAAGTGCATAAAATCTATTTTGCCTTGGAGCACCCTCTTGTTGGCTTCCTTTTGCCCTTGGACCTGCATTATCACCTTGGCCTTTGATATACTGTCAAGGTGCAACAACATTTGATGCCTAAAACAACGGATTTTGTGAGTTTTTAAAGAGATGTTTTAGTGTTTTGATGTGTTTTTGTGTTAATCTTGCAGAAAAGTTAGGTTGGCATGATTTTGAAGAAAAGTTGTAGATTTTGCTAAAGCATAAGCCATACGAGCCCTCCTACAAGTCGTAGCTCATGCTATGTGTCATAGGGTGGTGTCATAGCAGGAATCAAAGACCAAAAATCCGAAATCTGTCAAGTGAAGTTCACCCCTATGAGCCTCAGCCTATGAGTCGTAAGACACACTACGACTCGTATAGGTGGACTCGTAGAAAGAATTAGAGAACCAAAATATTGGACCGAAAATTAAAGACCAAGACTACGAGACCAACATATGAGTCGTACCTCAAGTAACAACTTGTACCTATGGATCATACCAGTTCAGTCCAAGATGCCAAGAACCTGACACGAATACCCGACTACGACTCGTAGGCCAACTTATGAGTCGTAACTATGAAATTTATCAGATGCCAACTATCTTTTCTGCTTGATTTCTAGGGTTATTTTGTAAATACTATAAATAGTTTAAGTTAGGTTTTTGAAGGGGAGTTCGAATAGTATATATTACTCCAATTTATTTTTGAAGCTTTTCTTAGGTTTTAGAGTTGATTAGTGTTTTCTTTGGGAAAACTCATTTTAGGAACTGCAAATCTCACCTTGTACTCATTGTTGATCAATCAAGCTTGTGAGTTTGCAACTTGTGGTGCCTATCTCCTCCATTGTTATTGGTGAAACTCTCAACTATGTCTATTATTTGCATTTTTGTGTGTTTTATCTTAGCCATGAGTAGCTAAGCACCCACACCTTGGGGTTGTGGGAACCATGGGTAGTTGACTTGAGATGACCTAGGTTTTATGCATATTTATGATTGGGTTTTTGCTTTATGCATATTTATGATTGGGTTTTTGCATGTATTATCTATTCCCCTTCATGATTAATGTTGTTTAGTGGTGGCAACACCAAACCCTGCTTACTATCACGATCCCGACTAAGGTAGTGATGAATAGGAAAAGGGAAGTAGATGACAGGATTCAGTTATTGTGTTCCCATCTAATCGACCTAACCTAACCAAAAGGAGGTTGACTAGGATAATAGGTAACAGTTAGTTGGCACGCCATGGTAGCCAACCAAGCGCCATGGTGAAATTCGACCTTCACCTTCACAAGAGGGCTGAAAGAACTTAAGTTACCATCCTGCATGCAATTCACTAATCATAGTTATGTTACCTAGGGTAATCGAGTCAACGAACCATGGGGAACACAAATTCCTAAGTTGTTCCCAAAATTGAGTATTTTCCCGTATATTAATTAATGTTCATTTTAAGTTGTTCTATGAATCAGAACAACCCCCTCCCCCAATTTAGAGATTGTAATTATAGATACTAGGAATGATTAATAGTGAAATCTTATACTCAAGCCCTATATTCCTTGTAGATTTGACCCTAACCTCAGTTAGGTTAATTACTGATAGCAACTGCTTTCTTATTAGAGCGTGACCATCATCATAAAATTATGGCACCATTGCCGAGGAATATGAATAGGTTTGATTTGATTTCATTATTAGTTAATTCTAGTATTAATTTCTAGAGTCTCTTGTACTTTACTTTAGTTTTGTTTTTGTTGTTTGATTTCTTTTGCAAGGTATACTAGGTTGTATGCCTAACATAAGGAGCCAAGGCAATCCCTTAGCCCCACTAAATTTAGAGATCCATCGACTGCCAAGAAGGATGGCTTTAGTGAATGAGGACATTAAGGTTGAGAAGGATATGTATACGAATGAGAAAGACTTAAGAAGAGAGGAGAATCCACCACCAAGGTTTAACTGGCCATAACTTAGCGATTTCAATACAAATGCTTACTGCTGGAATCAATACTGATTAAACCCTATGGCGATGGATGTTACCGGTTCTATAGTACTGCCCCCCTCTACCGGCAGATGCTAAGTCGCAGTATCAGGTATATTGCTCCAGAAGCTCAAAAATCATGGCCTATTCACTAGGTTACCATCAGAGGATCCCCACCATCATCTCCAAAATGTCATCTTTGTGTGCAAAAGTGTTATGGAGACACAAAATATTTCTATTAATATTGTTATATTGAGGGTATTCCCATTTTCATTGACTGGCAATGCAGCTATATGGTTGTCTGAACTTCATCTGAGTACCATCACGAGTTGGGCAGAGCTGCAGAGGCTGTTCCTAGAAAGATATTTCCCAAGGTCAAAGAAGCTGAAGCTTAAGGACCAAATTAATAACTTTGAGCAATTACTTGGAGACTCTCTTAGCACTACATGAGAGAGATTCACCAAATACTTGAGGATGGTCCTTTACCACAAAATTATTGATGATGTTTTGGTTGAGATCTTTTATAGAGCACTTGATGATAATAGGAAAGCTTGCGCCAACACAATCATGGGAGGTGTTTTTCTTGATCAACCATTTGAGCTAGTGGCAGAAAGAATAGAGGAAGTGGTGAAGACCAACAGAGCATAGGGACAGAGTGAGCATGGTAATACAAAGAGATTTTGTGTGGTTACCATAAATAGTGAGCAAGCGAAAGTGAATGAAGAGATTATGGAGCAACTTGCTCAACTCCGTATGAGCATGGATTTAGTTTTGAAGCAAAACCAAGTTAGTATGAAGGTAATAACTATCCAACCCCCAATTACTCCTATATATGATGATCAATTCTTTGATGAGGATGGCTGTTATGTAAGCAACTAAGCAGTAGGTTTTCGGAACAACCCCCAAGGGTCCAACTCAGATTATTGGAGGCAAGGTTTCGGGAATCAAGGTTGAAACTTCAACCGCGATGGCATGTACATAGATAATAGGGGTGGATATTATGAGAGAGAGAGTACCTGACCCAGAATAGGGGAAGAGAAGGCTACAGAAGCATCCTTATGTGCCACCATACAATTGTGATGCCGGATCAAGCAATTCTAGGATTGAAGATATGTTTGAAAAGTTGTTGAAGCGAGCAAACCATTAAGATGAGACTCTCAAGGGAATGAAAATAGATATCTCTAGTATTAATCAAAAGTTAGAGTCTCATTCATTGGCAATCAAGCAACTTGAACAACAGTTTGGACAAGTATCTTCACAAATGAACCAATGCCAAAAGGGTACCTTACCAAGCAATACAGTTCATAATCTAAAAAATAAAGGGTATTGCATGGCGGTGATGACTCGGAATGGCAGGAACACAATAAATTCTTCTATGCAAAAGGAGAAGAATGGGAACCACAGGAAGAGAATGGATGAAGGAACCCAAGCATGCAATAAGAGAGCCCTCTATGCACAAGGTGAAAAATGAAAATCACAAGAAGAAAATGCATGTAGGAACCCAAGCATGCAACACAAAAGAGCAACCAAAGAAGTATAAAACCTTTCCTAGGCCCCCTCCTCCTTTCCCTCAAAGGCTTGGAAAGAGAAAGGAGGAAGGTAAGTTTGAATTGTTTTTGGCAATGCTTAAAAAATTATCAGTAGATCTTCCTTTAGTTGAGGCCCTTGAAAGGATGCCAGGACATGCCAAATGGATGAAGGATCTAGTAAAAAAGAAGCTAAAAGTGAGTCAAGACCTCTCCAGATATGTTCAATGCTATAGTGACATCACTATAAAGTCATTGGTGCAAAAATGTGAAGACTCAGGTGCATTCACCATACCATATACTGCAAGAGAATTAGCATTTGCTAGAGAACTATGTGATTTGGGAGCTAGCATCAATTTAATGCCTCTATCCATATTCAGAAATCTTGGTTTAGGAAGCCTTATCCCTATAAAGATACGATTGATGATGGCAGATAGAGCAGTTAAGAAGCTTGTAGGGATTTTGTATGATATGTTGGTAAAGGTAGACAAATTTGTATTTCCTGTAGATTTTGTTATACTTGACAGTGAGGTTGATTTTACAGTTCTAATCATTTTTGGAAGACCTTTCTTAGCAACAGGACGAGCATTAGTAGATATAGAGAAGAGTCTACTCACTTTTAGGCTTGGTGAGAAGGCTGTGGTGTCTCAAGTGGGTCAGCAGGATGAGAAGAGTTTGAAGTTCTAAGTCATCTCAATGATTTCATCTGATGAGGAAGAAGAAGCCTAAATTCCTATAGAATTGAGGCTTGGTTTGATCTTTTGGCAACCGTGTTGATGAGCTTTGAGGGTGACGATATTCCTAATTATGAGGAAACAGTGAATGCTCTTGGAGTGTCATTTATGCCAAGGTGGCAAGCAAGGTTGGAGTTGGATTTATGCAATAGGGAGACACCACTTACAAAGACTTCTGTGGAAATGCCACCAGAGTTAGAGTTAAAGGCATTACTAGTGCATCTAAAATACGCCTACTTGGGGAAGAATAGTACGTTACCCATCATCATTGCAGCAGATTTAAGTGAAGCTCAAATAGAAGCCCTAGTCTCAGTTCTCAAGCAGTACAAGAGAGCCATTGGATGGACAATTGCAGACATCATTGACATTCCCCTTGGGATATGCTCTCATAAGATTTAGTTAGTCAAAGACTACAGACTGATTATTGAGCATCAAAGGTGGCTGAACCCTCCAATGCAAAAGGTTGTGAGGAAAGAGATCATCAAGTGGATAGACGCGGGAGTAATCTACCCGATTGCCAACAGTAAGTGGGTGAGTCCAGTGCAGTGTGTTCCAAAGAAGAGAGGCATCATAGTGGTGCCTAATGTAAGGAATGAATTGATCCCTATGAGACCAGTCACCAGATAGAGAGTGTGCATAGATTATAGAAAATTAAACGCTTTCATTGAGAAGGACCACTTTGCTATGCCCTTCTTGGATCAGATGCTCGACAGACTAGTAGAAAAGGGATGGTATTGTTTCCTTGATGGGTACTCAGGATACATCAAATTGTTATGCGCCTGAGGATCTGGAGAAGACAATGTTCACATATCCCTATGGTACTTTTACATTGCCCTTTGGACTTTGCAATGCTCCAGCCACATTTCAGAGATGCATGATGTCTCTCTTTTTGGACATGGTTGAAAGCACTATTGAGGTATTCATGGATGACTTCAGTATCATTGGCCAGTCTTTTGAAAAATGTCTTTTGCATTTGTGTGATGTGTTGCAGAGATGTGTTAAGAGTTACTTGGTACTAAACTAGGAGAAATGTCATTTTTTGGTGAAAGAGGGCATCATGCTTGGTCATAGAATTTTGACCAGGATAATTGAGGTGCATAAAGCAAAAATTGAGGTGACAGAAAAATTGCCACCACCAATCTCAGTAAAAGACCATGCGACGCTCAAATATCTAATGGCAAAGAAGGATGCAAAGACAAGATTAATTAGGTGGGTACTTCTTTTGCATGAATTTAATGGGAAGTTATAATTCTAAAAATTTGATAACGGTAACACCAATTTCGGAATGGCTGAATTAAGCTATGAGGTTGGTTGGTCTGAGATTTGAGGGTCCTGGTTGTGAATTTAGGTAAAACTTGCAAAATGGGTTCAACATGAAGCAAAAAGTACTTTTCAGTAAAAACCTTGCTAAATGTGTTTGGAATGAGAATAAGATGGCATGGTTAGCTCCATAACATCAAAAATAGCCTAGAACTACTTTTCGTTGGATGGCAGGGGCTTCTGGTGGTATTTTGACCCCCTCTGTTCTTTTAGCAAATATTACCAAAAAAGAAGTGGGACCTTTACTTTTTCGTTGGATGCTTCGTCGGGAATTGTGACCACACCGTTGGATTTAAAGAGTCAAAATCAATGTGGTTGCACTATTTATTTGCCTAAAATGGACATTGGACAGCCCAGGAATTCCTCGTGGAAGTTTTTACAATTGCTGGTGCAACACCAGAAAACTAACCCTCCACTTTTAGAAAGGCAACAGAGGCAAATTTCAGCGTTCACTAGTTTATATCTGCGTTTGGGAGGAAGATGCAGCCATAAGCTCCACATTCGTGGAGTGCATTAAGATGGTGCCCTATATATATAAAGTCAGCCCGTACAACAATGGAAGTAAAACTTGTCAAGGTGGTAACATTGACTTTGAAACTCTGATTTTAGCAATTTAAAAAGCTACGCAACCCGAATTTTTGTAAGGAACACCGTGGATGCTTCAGATTTTGATTCCAGTGTATATTTCAAGGTAAATTTTTTGTTATAGTAGGCTACATTCTCAAAAATGTATGAAAATTTTACATTTCACTATCTCGACCGATTCTTGATGGAATTAGGTAACAATTAAGCCTAAGTTATTCTACATTCTAGGAGGAACCCTTTGGTATGCTTCGATTCTAATAAACTTAGTTGTTTTCTATGAAATATAACTGAGAAACTTTTGAAAGAAATGTTTTCTAATAAAGAATTTTGGGCTTAATTTCTAGTTGTAGTCTTGGGGTAACATGGATATCATTTTATGGGAAACGTTTATGGATTTCAGGTATGGGCCCTATTTTTTCCCTTTTTAGGTGCAGTGATGTAATTTCTCTCATTTATCATGATTTTGTAGCCGAAAGAGCTCTGTTAACCCTGTGATTCATGTTTATAAATTTGAGAAGCATCTGGAGGCTATCAAAAAGGGAAACACTTGAGCAAACTAACCAGGAGCACGAGGAACCACCATCCAGGTAGGCTAGGCTTCTCTAAACCTTAGACTAAGCTGAAATGTATGTGTATTTGATCGAGAACTTGTAGACATATACAGTTTATGGGTTAAGTTGTGGACTATATGTTTTATATGGCTTGTTCTTCTCTATTGTGTGTATGTATATATATATATTGATAATATGGGATAGTGTCAATTTTATTAAGGGTTACATCAGTGATAGCTGCTGCATTTGCTAAATTCTGGCACTGTCAGATTATAAAAGGGCATGATAAGGACAAGATTGGGCTGAGAAAGTTTATACACTGATCTTGATTCTTGGTTGTATGTATGCATAGCCTAATGCTACTAAGATATACTAGCTTGTGAGGCTGACAAATGATTACATTTTGGATTGTGCATTGGTTCTAGTAACTATATCTGATTCTAGGGGATCTGGTTATTTGATATATCTATGATATGGTCATGGCTATCTATATTTATTTTGAATAATGAGGGTTACTTGCATTGTGAGGTAACTATCAGTTAGATGTGATTGTGTGTTGCTTATGACTTATATGCATTTATACATTTATTATACTTTGTACATTAGTTATACCTACTAATAACTTGGGGAATCATGCTACTTTCTGGAAAGTGTTGTGATTATGCTTTAGATTGAATGTTGCGACTCTTGATATGAGTTATGTTGATATTAGATCTTATATAGGTAGCAACGAGGATATGACCTTTGTAGGGAGATGTATGCTATATCCTACGGGATGCATTACGTTATTCATAAGGGAGATACACTTATTGTGTAAGGGTTGGTGGACTATATGTCAGTCTCTGGCCTGATTTTGGTATAGATATGAATTTACTAAGACGAATTGTGTTGGACACTTATGATTTAATTGTAGTTAGCTATATTTACTCTCGATACTTATGGTTGTTGGGGTTGTGGTATACTTGGTGGTAATTGGGCATGACCCTACATTGGTTTGTGACATATATAGTTCTGTATACGGTTATTAGTTATTGTGCACCTGTTATCTCTACCTGATACTGGGGTTACTTGTTATAGGTTAAGACGGGTGATAGTTATACTTAGTTGGGCTGTGTGATTCTTGCCTTGTGATACGATATTGCTGGATCTCCGGATAGACTAGATAGTGGATGACTATTCCTATACTTTGAGTCCTAGATGATGGTCCCCACAGTTTGTAGTGTTCGGTGTCCACATCCGAGTGTCCAAGACCTAAGTGACGCTCCCTGCGGTCTATAGTCTTCGATAGACATGTTCGAGTATCTGAGACCTATGAAATGCCCCTCATATGCTTCAGAATACCCTATAATTATAATTTTTATATATCTCAAAATCCATGCATAATTTTGAAAATCTGACTTCATATTCTCTATTGGGGAGAAAATTTGATGAGGAAATAGGTATAACCTAGATTTTAGAAGACTCGTAGCGAAAAATATTTTTTTTCTAATTTTGGAAATTCTAGTGTCTATCCGTGCCCAGGCCGTGACGCGCCTGGGGCGCGGACTAGTACAAATGTTATTTTCGCATCGCACTAGGGGCGCGAACCAGTATATTATTTTCCTCAGTTTTCTTATTTTGTCCAAGGACATTGAGGTAATAGCCCCATGCCCATTTAAACGTGAAACCACTTATACTTAGCCAATTTTTAACTCTATAACTCACAATACCCTCTCTAAATGTTCTCTAGGACCCTATTAATTCTCTCATTCAAATCTATGGATTTCAAGATCAATTTTGGGACTCAAGGACTCAATTCAAGCTCTAAGTCTACTTCAAGTTCACCTCAAGGAATTCAAGGTTTAAGGTATGTAGGTCTTTATCCATAGGTCCTTTCACCCATGGAGCCAAACCTTATCTTTTCATGAAAAGTGCATGTTTTCAAGTTATATTACCTATGGGTATCTTTTATTATAGATTATGTATGAATGTCTATTTCAAGCTTATTCCATGAATTAATTTTGTCTATTGAGAATATGCATGTTTTGAGCAATGAAACTATGAACTATGAGTTTTTGTGATAGATTTCAAGGTACCCTACATGAGGGTTTTACTATTATATTGGTGGGTTGATATGCATTGAGTTTACTCATCTTGTTTCACTCTTGAATTGCATGATTCTGAACAAATATGATGAACCCACCATATGTTTGATAAAATGACATGATAAGAATTCTCAAGTTATTGATGACCTATTACATAATTTACAAGTCAAGTGACTATATGATGATTAAGGGCTTCAAGAATGTATTGAATTCATGAAAAGTATCTACAATTTACAAGTATCAAGTTAAGCCCTATTTCAAGATTTTTACCTTTTGTGAGTCATTCATGTTAAAGCAAGGGTTCATATATTATTATCATTACTCTCATGTTCAAGTTAGTCTCACCATTAGAGGTCAAGCATATTTAAGAGCTACTCAAATCATGTTCTTACAAGCTATTCTGTTATGATTAAAGTATGATTATTTCAAGTATTCCATGGGATTAGGCTTAGAACTAATGGATTGGATGTCAGTGTGGACTATCATCAAGGGTCCATATTCCTTTCCTCAAACTAAGTGCTAACATAGGATTATATTTTACACTTGCTATTCTAGTTGATCCATCTAGTGCACTTAATCATGACATCCTTTCCAAAATGGGTCATGTTCCCGTAAGGAGGGTTACTTCATATGAAATAGATCATGTTCCCATAAGAAGGGTTACTTTATATGAAGTGGGTCATGTTCCCATAAGGTGAAGTATGGCTTACCTCAGCAAGTAGACCACCTCTTTACCGATGAGGGGTAATCATCGTGATCCTAAGTTGTAGCTCATTTGGTCTTACTCATGTCGGTTAAGTTCTCTTCCCACATATGTATGATATATTATGCAAGTTGATTGATTTACAAGCATGTCTTATTGCAAGCATTAATCGTGCATGTCATATCAAGATTATGTATATCCATTGCTTATGATTATGCATTTTGAATATATTAGCTTATGTCTTTGTTGCATTACACCCTGCATAATTAGTACATTGAAATGTACTAACACTTATTCTATGCATGCATGATATTACCATATAGGGATGGGAGCTACTTTTGATCATCCTCCTCTACGTGGTTAGCTCGGTATTTAGAAGAAAAGTATTGGTGAGTCCTCAAGTTCAGGGATAATATCTAAATTACTCTTGCTATGTTAAACACTGGTTATTATGAGGGTGAGCCCGAAATGTGTCTTAGCCCCCGCTCTATTCCATGTTAGAGATGTTGTTGAATACTATGATATATTTATGCTATGGGCTTGACTCTTTTATTTCTTTTATGAATATCAATGACTTCCCTTTTATTTTATCTTATAATACTTAATTTCCTTCCATGACCAAGAAGGTGTGATTGATATGCTAAGAGGCCTATTTGGGGTCCCTTCAGGTTCCCCATTCGTTGTGTCACGTCTAAGCCCTAGGTTTGGGTTGCGACAACCAGCATGTTAATTCTAAGGTCCAACCATCTGTTGATATTCTCAGTCGGGGACCTCGTTGGTTGCACTTTGGGTCTGAGCTACTATCACTTGTTTAAAGAGATTCATCACACTGATTATTCTTGGGTTTGAGTCCCAGTTGATTATCAAACCATCTACCCATTCTAACTGCCCCAACTGGAGGCTAGGTTGGGAGGATTAGGGGTTCGAGTCCTTGTTTGCTAGTTAGGGGTTTGAGTCCCCGACTTATCCTATAGGGGTTCGGGTCCCCATGTGAGACTGGTTCTTGCACCTATCCACCAATACAAAACGTAATTGTGTATGGGTGTACCCTCTGGATTTATGGAGGCTCAGGGGACATTCGGGCTTAAACATTAGGGCCTTACACCCATGTACTACTTGACATTTTAATCATGTGTTTTTGAGAGTTGGGCTCTATGGTGATTCTATTAGATTTTGTGGTGATTCTGTCAGCTAGCTTGTGTAAGGGTGTACCTCATGGGCTTATAGGGCCCAACTAATTTTCATGTATAGATATTAAGGCTTACACCTGCGTACAACATTATGTCTTAGTCCGGTGAAAATTATGGTACAAGCCTACTCAATTTTCATCAGTCGGTGTAAGTACACCCAACTTGGGTGTGTTTGATTGGGATTCAATGATTCTCTAGAAATTCTTACTCCTTAATCTGAGTTCTATTTTACTAGATTTGTTGTAGTTACCTATAATTGAGACTTCTAGATTTATAATATTTCACTCAACCAGCCGATAATGCCTACTTAGTGCTTGTTACCAGTAGATACCCCTACTTTTCTTCATCTTCTCATGGTGCAGGTCTAGGTACTAGCTGTGATTGTTGAGTTTGAGGTTTCATGAATGCTTAAGAGACACTTGGCGAGCATCAACAACTCTAGTTACTTCACACTCATCTTTCCTTTTGATAGTCATCTTTTACATCCAGACGTTCGCCATATAAAGTGAAGTGACTTGTATTGGTAGGAGTATTCCTGGCTACATTATTTCCCATTTTAGGTGCAATTGATGTAATTTTGCTTGCTATTTAATATTTTGCAGCCGAATCAATCATTTTAACCCTGTGATTCATATTTTGATAGCTAAACAGCATCTAGAGGCTATCAAGAAGAGAAATGCTCGAGTAGATTGAGTAGGAGTGCGAAGATCCGCCTTCCAGGTTGGCTAGGCTTCTCTAAACCTTAGACTTAGTTAAAATGAATGCGTATTTAAGCTGGAATGTATAGACATGTACCATTTATAGGTTGTGTTGTGGAATACAGGTTGTATATTTATCATGATATGTGATAGTGGTTGTTGTATTGAGGGATGTTGTAGCTGTAGCTTTTATATTTGCTAAGTTCTGGCACTATTAGACTACAAGAGGGCCTGATAAGGACTAGATTGGGATAAGAACATATGATAGGTATGTAAATATAGCTTGATTCTTGACTGTATGTGTGCTTAGCCTGATGCTACTGAGATATATTAGCTTGTAAGGGTGTTAAATTATACATACTACTATATATTGTGCGCTAATTCTAGTATCTATATCTGATTCTAAGGCCTCTAGCTATTTGACATATCTATGATATGGTCATGACTATCTATATCTATTTTTAATATTTAGGTACTAGCTGGATTGTGGTATAACCACCGATAGGATGTGATTCTGCATTGCGTATGACTTATATGTTGTATATACATTATCCTTTGTTTATTTGTTATGCCTACTAATAACTAGGGGAACCATGCTATATTCTGGACAGTGCTATGATTATGCTTCAAATTGAGCATTGCAACTCTTGATATGAGTTACATAGCTACTAGATCTCTAATAGGCTAGAAAGGAGGATATGAACTTTGAAGGGAGACATATGTTATACCCTACGGGATGCACTAGGTTATCCGTGAGGGAGATAAGTCAATTGTGAAGGGATTTGTGGACTATATGCCTTATTGTTGCCTAATTTTGTCATAAATGTCACTCTACTGGGTCTGATAGTATGGGATGCTTATGATATAATTGCAGTTGCCTATGTTTACTCTAGGTACTTGTAGTTGTCGGGGTTGTGGTATACTTGGTGGTAGTTGGTCATGAACCTACGCTGACCTTTGACATATATACTTCTTTATACAGTGGTTAGTCATTGTGCACTGGTTATCTCTACATGACACTGGGGTAACCTGTTATAGATTGAAATAGGTGCTAGTTATATTTGGTTAGGTTGTGTGATTCTTGCCTTGAGATACATGATTGCTGGATCTCCAGATAGACTTGAGAGTAGATAACTGTTCCTATGCTTTGAGTCCTGGATGACTGTCCCTGGTCTATAGACTCTGGTGGCCACATCCAAGTGTTCGAGACCTGGGTGACGGTCATCGTGGCCCATAGTATCCAATAGGCATGTCCAAATGTCCGAGAATGGGATGCTGATTCCAAGGTCTGAGCACCTATTGATATTCTGGGTCAGGGACCCTATTGGCTACACTTTGGGTCTAAGGCACTAGCATGTTTAATATGTTTAATACAAGTTTACTAAACACAATCCTAATTAGTGTGTTTAATACAAGTTTACTAAATACAATTAAGAAACCAAATATCTTGTTAAGCAAACAAAATAAGAAAAAACAGAGGAGGAGGAGGAGGACAAGATCAAATAAGATCATTTACGAATGAAAAACTAAACAAAATACAATATAGTTCCTGAATACTACTATGCGTACTTAAATCTATAATAATAGAAGGGCAAACTGCATTAATAGGGTAGAAGTGGACAGTGATTTTACTAAAGACAAGGACCTAGTTTGAGGAGAGAGCTTGATTTTTTTCCAACAACTAAACACAGAACATGAATCTTGGAGAATTGGCACGACAGTCACCTTATCAGGCAAAACTTTATTGAGCAAAACATCATATCAGGCAAAACTTTGGAAAATTTTGTACACTTTTAATATATTGGTTGTTTTCCATCTTTGATCAGTTTATAGAACTTTGCATAATCTTCATTATTTCTTTCAATATGCTCTTCATTTAATATTTCTTATCTTTTGATAGGCTCACAAGACGCGTTAGGTTTAGTGATATTGCTTCTAGTGAACCCAAAAGATTTATCAATGATCAGTTCAATTGTATTATAAGGCTGCAAAGTCTCTTCTATGGAACGTGCACTTTGAGATCTTATTGAAACCACATCTTGATTATGGACGCCTAATTACACGCCTATCAATAGGCCCATGCTCAAAGGCAAAATCTAGAAACTTTCTTACCCTATCTACATATTCAAGAGTGTTTTGTTGTTTCCTAATCAAAGATTTGTCGATTGACATGGCTAGAAAGAATGACCATTTTTGGGATGACTGGGCTTCTCGATGCATTTTGACCCTCCTTAGTTTTTGTTAAAATTAGTCTAAAAGAACTAGGACCCTCATGTCATCGTAACGAGTTACGTTGGAATATTTGACTAAACCATTGGATTTGGAATAACAAAATTTGTACAGAGCAAACATTAGATAGTCCTAAAACACCCCGGGGAGAGTTTGAACTTGGCCAATGCAACTGTAGCAAGCTAACCCTCCATGTTTGTACAAGGAAATCCACATTTGTGGAGACTAAATGGGACAGACATCCATGTTCATGGGGTGATGTCTACGCTTGGGGATTGCATGCAGCATTAAAGCTCTACTTTCATGAAGTGCAATAATGCGGTGGCATTATATAAATGTCCATTTTAGCGAAAATGATATATACAAAATTGTAACAGTGATACCTTAAGGAATATTTATCCAAATTTATTATTCAAATGGCTAAATTATGTAAAATTTCATGGAGAACGTAGTGGAAACCTCATATTTCAGCTTTGGCATACATTTTGAGGTGAAAATCACTATTTTTACTTTATATGGTATCGTAAATTATCAAAAACTTTGAGTTGCAATACCTTTGCCATTCTTATTGGAATTGAGCACAATTTGGATCTTAACTATATAACTTTTCAAGTTTAAGCTATGGTATATACGGATTATGTTAGGTTGAACTTATTTTTGAGGAGTAGGTTAAAAGAGGCATTTGAACATAAATGTTTCTGATAAGAAATATAATGTGATTTTGAGCTATTTCTCATAGTTCTGAGCCTGATTTAGAGCTCAATTTTAGGATATATTCTCGGGATAATGTAGAGGTCAATTTATGGGTGTTGGTTTGAAAATTTGGGCGTGGGTCACATTTTTCTCCAATTTAGTCACAATTGATGTATTTTCCCCCATTTCTTGAGATATTATAGCCAAATCACCATATTTTTGTTATAATTTGTGTTTTGATAGCTAAACGGTATTTGGAGGTGATCAAGAGAGGTAAAGCTAATATGAACTGATTTGAAGCATGTAGATTCGCCTCCTAAGTAGGCTCGTCTTTTATTACCTCTAGTCTGAGCTGAAATACATGTTGGGTGCCCCTTTATTTTTTGGAGTTCCTGAGTAAAGTTTATGTATGTTAGTTGAGACTCTGACTATCATGTGAGCACTATAATGGCTATTTTTGTTGTAATAGCTTATGGTAGAGTTGTTTTGGGTTGTGATGAACATGTTAAAGGCTATATTTTAACTGGTTTTATTTCTATTGATACCTATGTCTATTTGGTTACTTGTATAAATGCTTTATTTTTGTCATGACCTAGACCTAGGGCCTAGTCATGACATGGCGAATGTGAGACCCCAAGGCATTTCATCAAAGCCTTATTTTCATATCATAAACTTTCATAAGGTAAAATAACTATAAAAAAGAGAATAATCAAGCAGAGGTGCATAAAGCAAAGAGGAGTCTACTTTGCCAAGATAAAGTTGATCCTCACCCTATAGATGCTATCCTAGCATAGTGAGAACCCATCATTTGAACCTACTCTTCAGGCATTAACCCAGCACGATAAGTGTCCATCATTAAAGCTAAATGGATCCATTAGCACACCTTCAAGGCAAAAAAACAAGAACATTATTCCTATGGTGGCACATAGTTATGGCACTATGGAATCTACTAAAGCCCTCTCAGCCCTAAGTTGTATCTCACGAAATACTGTATTCATACATATTCATTGCTTTCAGCATAGTTCATACTTCCATAAAATCATACTTTTATAGTTCATACAAAGTCATCAAAATCTTTCATGAAAACATCTAATGTCATAAGAATAACCTATCTACTTTGCTTTTCATCATAGTATGGGTAGATTCCCACCATATAATCATTATAAATCTTAGGATTTTCATCATCCTCTTTATCATAGCATCATAATTATCATAAAACATGCTTTTAGATACTTGAGATCATAATCATAAAAATCCATAGCTTTATCATAAGAGGTAGGGATAAGTGCGGGTCCATGGACAACTGAGTCAAAGTCATGCACTTAGATGAGATTCAGAGAGGAAAACATGTATTTAAAGCCAATTTGGGCCATTAGTGAAGGAACCACATCAAATCATTAGGCCTTCATCATACATATTCGAAATCATATACTTTTGCTTGAAAATCATATGAATCACATAATTCTTCATAATTCATACATAATTTGGTATAATCATTATGTTGGAATCATAATCCATGCAGTTGAAATCATAGCATAAAAGCCATAAGAAATCATTATGAAGCTTTGATAAAAAAGAAATTTTGGATTGGGCTTCACAGATGAAAGTAATACATTAATGAAGCCCTATATACCTCATTTACAAATCCTTAGAATTTAAGAGAATATTCAGTGAATCCTAAAGCCAACCTTAAAACCCTAGCTTCAACGAAATCATTCTTCTAGATACGTAAATATTTGACAACCCTTTAGAGAATTAATAGGATGGATGACTTTGAATGAATTAGTGATAGAACTTATAGGGGCTAGGTTAGTTAAGGTAGTTATGAGGGCTAAAATGATGAAGCTTGAGTCCTAAACAAATTAGAAATATCAAAAATTCCTCTCATTAAAAACTAATGGGAACTACCACAAGACCCTATCTATAGGTCATAGTTTAACCTACAGCTCATGGCTTGGCATGTGAACTTTGTTTCATAAAGATTAAGCTATTCGAATTTGAATCTTTTAAACTACAAATATGCAGAATGACTTATCTATTTATCTACAAGCTATAAGTTATCTCGTAGAGTTGTTCCACACAAAGAAAAAATTATACCCTTTAAAACCCTTTTTACGACACCTTTCATGTGTGGTGGTTCTATATGTGGACTGTCTTATTAATTGTGAATCAAATGTAACGACCTCAAAAAAGTGCTCGTAAACGTACCTCGGAATGTCCAAAATTTTAAATTCCATATATCTCAAAATTTGTGCATGATATTGCAGATTCGACTTCATATTCTTATTCAGGGGGTAAAAATTAGTGGGAGAAGGGTCTAATGCCAATTTTAGAGCAATCGAATTCTAATTTCAATTTTTTAAAATTTTAATTTCTAGAGACGAACCATGACAGTACAACAATGTGCAACCATTGCAGATATATCTTAGTTTGGCCTCTGCGACAAGTCTATGTCACGGGCCTATTATTTTGTTGCCGGAGATTTTATCTCGGTCCAAGGCTTTGGGGTCATGGGCCCAAGTGTTCCCAAATGTATTTTTACCTATACTTAGCCTTATTTCACCCTCATATCATCCTAAACATTTCCCAATACTCACCAAAACACTTAGCCATATTTTCACTCCAATATTCAAGCCTCAAAACCTTAATCCAGAACTAAGGATTTCCTTCAAGCTTCAAGCCTCCATTTTCAATCTTCACCACGAACTTCTCCAAAGTCTAACCCTAATTTTATTGCAACTGTATCAAAATTCGAAAATCGCAAAGAACGTGATTTAGGAGGGTCAACATTGCAGGGGAATATCACTTGTCACACAAAATGAAATGGGTGGCCTATGTCCTACAAAATTAAATCCCTTTGCATTAGCTTTCCAACGCACTTGGTTTCACCTCATTCTATGTTCGGATGAAGGATTTATGCCAGTTTTTGTAGAATTTGTTTGTACAAAAAATGCAAATTCCAGTGGGGTTTTTGCATTGCCTCCATGACACGCCCCTATTGTTTTTGGTGGTTGTTTTAGTTTTTTCTATCCAACACTTATAAGTCTTGGGCCTAAGGGTTCCTATACTTGAAAATACATATACTTAGCCTTAATTCACCCTCATACCATCTTAAACATTTCCCGATACTCACTCAAACACTTAGACTCAGAATTAACCCTAAATTCAAGTCCCAAACTCAAGATCAATCTTTAAGAATTTCATCAAGGATCTCATTCAAGCTTCAAGTCTCCATTTTCAATCTTCTTCAAGGGTTCTCCAAAGTCAGGGTATGTGGTATTGAACCATTGGGTCCTTTCACCCATGGTGCCTAAGCTTTCTTTTTACTAATATTGAATGATTTAAATTTGATTTTACATATGGGTCTTGTATATTGAGAAATTTACTGCACAGTGATTTGAGTTCATGAAAGTATGGTTGTTTTAGCATGTTCAGAGCTTTAAATCTTGGATCTAATTTAAGATTTGATAAGGGGTTTTGGTCTGTATGTTTTGAGGGTATTGCAAAGTGTTCAATGATGGTTTTACAATAGATTTTTTGGGATGATTTCATCTCTGAATTTCATGATCTTTTACCCCCATTACACACTCGCCAAGTATTTGATAAAATGTTCGGCTAGGGTTTCTTAAAGAATTAAAGGTCAAATGCATGTCTTATGAGTTGATTGGTTTTATGATTATTATATAATGATTGAATGATGATGAGATTATTGTATGCATATGACGTATAATGAGGGGAGGAAGTGTAGGTATATGATGACTTTGTGATGATGATAGGGATATCTATATGAGTTCTATTCATGGAGAAGTACCTATGGTGTTGCATGTTGTTGTTGGGTTTTTATATTTGTTGTGTTCTTGGGAAAATGAGTATTTCTTTCTTGATGATTTGAATGTAATGGTTTGATAAGCTAGTTCTATGATTCCTACCGAAAAGGTCATGCCGTAAGGTAGAGTGTTTAGTGATGCCTACCGAAAAGATTATATAGTAAGGTATGGACACCCTACTGAAAAGGCCATGCCGTAAGGTAGAATAGCTAATGGCTTCTACCGAAAAGATCACATAGTAAGGTATGGACCACGTATGGAAAATTACATGTCGTAAGGTAGAATAACTAATAGTTCCTACCAAAATGATCATATCGTAAGGTATGGACATCCCACCGAAAAGGCCATGCCATAAGGTAGAAAGACTAAAGCTCCCCCCGAAAAGATCATATCATAAGGTGTGGACATTCTATTGAATAGACCATGCTATATGATACAATGAATCATGGTTCCTACCCAAAAGATGATATCGTAAAGTAGAGAACGTCTTATACAACTTACTAAAAAGACTATGTTGTACGATAGGGGTATTGATAACACTCTCCAAAAAGGTTATACAGTAAGGTAAGTGGGGGTCATTTGGCCCGTTTCATGAAGGTTGGTTCAAAGGGGTTTGAGTATGTTTCTCATATTGAGTGTATATTCCTTGATCATGATTTACTAGTATGTTTTAGCACCATGTAGGAACCAGAGCTCCTATTGATTCTTCTTGTGTGTAGACGGATTGTTCAAGTTAGCCTTTGGTAAGTCCTCCATTTCGAGGACAATGACTATCCTCTTATACTATGTTGTAAGACTATCTTTCTTTTATGTATGTATTTACTATGAGGGTGAGCGCAGTTGCTTATCTTGGCCCCCACTCTTATCGATGTAGTAGAGGTGTTGTTGGATATGTTGTGTACTATGCTTGAGCTTTGACTCACTTATGATATTTAAGCTATTTAAGTATAAATCTCTCTCTCCCTTAGTCCCAATTCCCTTTGTTTATGTTTCTTACGTTGTCTTACATTGGTTCCGCGACTAAGGATGTGTAATTATATGCTATGAGGCTTATTTGGGTCATAAAAGTGTTGATTGATGGTTTTATAATTGATTTTCTTTCATGATTTCATCTCTAAATTGCATGGTCTTTTACCCCCATTACACACCCTCAAAGTGTGATAAAATATCCAGCTAGGGATTCTTGAAGAAATAAAGGTCCAAAGCATTATGATATGAATTTTGTTATAATGATGAACTAAGCTTATGTATATGATATACACTATACAATGTGTTGCATTAGACCATACCCGATCCAGGGTGACAAGAGCCCGGGTAACCATGTTGGGGGTTTATACTCATCAACCATGCGAGGGGTTTATACTTTGTCAATGTGTTGGTAAGGTGTGATTACCATGAACCATGTGAGGGGCTTATACCACACAACCACAAAGGGGTTCATACCTTGAACAACTGCATCACTGTGTTGGTAAGGTGTGATTGCCATCAATCATATGAGGGGTTTATACCATAAAACCACCAAAGGGTTTATACCTTGAAACGTTGGCTTGGTCTCTTCTTCACATATGATATCCTATATGAGCATGAATTACTTATGCATGTTTTACTTAAGCATTGAACATACATGCCATATCGTATATTATACCTATTACTTCATATTATGAATTTTGATTTTGATGCCTATATATTATTGCATTGTATCCTACATACTTAGTACATTCAAACATACTTACACGTACTTTATTCCTACATGATGTCACCGTGTAGGAATCGGTGCCCAAGTTGATCATCCTCCTCCACGTGGCAAGTTCGGTGCTATTCAAGCTAGTTGGTGAATCATCCACTTCGGGGACCTAGTCTATGTTCCTTCTAGTATTTATTGAGACATTCATTGTTATTGTTTATTTGACTATTAGGGTGAGCCCGGTTACCTTGTTTTGGCCCCCGGTCTTATCTATATACTAGAGGTGTTTGTTGGACATGTTGTGTATCTATGGTAGGAGTTTCACTCTTGTCTTTTCACCATGATATTCTGCAAACTTTTCCCTTAGCCCAATTTTCTCCATTCTTTAATCTTTGAATGCTTGATTTATTATTTCTGGGACAAAGGATGTGTAATGAGGTTTTATGAGGCTTTTTTGGGGACCCTTCGGCTTCCCCTTGCCCCGTGTCACGTCTAGGCCCTAGGCTTAGGTTGTGACATCAACTTCTAGAAATTCCCAAATTTTCCATCTCTCTAGACTTAAGTCCATGAACTCACCTATGACCCATGCTTGCTTTCATGAGCCATAGATTGGCTCGAATGACCAAGTCAACCCAGAAATTTCTTAACTTTCCACTTCCTAGGATAACAACATATATGGCGTTAAAATATCTCCCTTTTAGGATCATTCATCCTCAAATAAGACAAAAATATTCTTGAATAGAGTAGAGACATAGTAATCATCATAACATATAAGCAAAAATGCAACTTAACCATTATTTTCATAAAATCATCAAACTTATGCACCAAACATCATTCTAAAAAAGTTTCCTAATAATGCATGAATTGTCACGACCTAGACCTAGGGTCCAGGGGTGACATGGCGAATAGGAACTTGAGAGCCCCAAACAAGCCTCAAAGTATCAAAATTCACATAATCAGTTCAGAAGCGCAAAATGGAATAATAAACATATAGTTCTAAGAAATGGGAAATTTTGACTCATGCTATAGGGATATTATAGGGATAGGGATCAACATGGATACACAATTAACATGTGGGCAAAGTGAGCCATAGGATCTTCCACATCGTAACATAGATACACACCATATGATAACCAATATGATAATAAAAAAATCCAATATATAGCCATAACTACAACTTCCAAATACAACACGTAGCATAGCATATGACCGTACAAGAGTTTACATGTTGTCCAACAATCCCTCTAAGTAATAGATTAGGATGGGTACCAAGGCGTGTCCCGGGCTCACCCTCAAAGTAAATATAACATAAATGAAAGCAAAATAAGGTAGATAGATGATGGCTTGTCCTTGTAAGATAGGACTCACCATAACAACTTTCTCAAATCCGAACTAGCGGTCAAATTATGGATGAATACAGTCTCCGGTCCCTATATGGTTAGATCATGTAGGCAAAAGTATGCATTAATACATTTGAATATACTAAGCATACGGGAATGCAATTAATATGAACTTATTAAACCTGCATTAAATGTTAGATGACAAGGGCACATATATAGAAAGAACTATATATACAAAGAAGTATGAAATCCATGATGTATGAAATGTCATAATACGTACATATAGAGGGGATATGATTATAACTGATATCTCAAGCCTATGTGAGCTATTGCATGAATTTGCCTGATAAAAGCCTCCTATTAGGTGAGAGAAGATTCCTTGCCAAAGGTAATCTACACCATACCTTATGACCTAATCATTTCATTGTGATGACCACCTTTCTTACAAACCAGTCATTTTGAAAGGATTTTCGTAATATATTATATTATATCATATCAATATTTGTAACCATACCTTACGACCTAGTCATTTCGAAAATAGTTACCATATAACTAAGCTAGCACATAGTTCAAGAGAGAGGAAGAGGACCCTAGGGATAGACCATGCGCCTCTAATCTCATTCGGTGCTATCTCATCATCCCACGAGGATACTTATACATATACATGCCTTTAGAAGTGGTACTGGCCATTTCAAATTATTTCAATGCATACATAGGCTTAAAACCCAAACGTTCTTCATAAACATTAATGCTTGGGCTCAAAAGCCAAATCATACTTTTCATGCATAGGAATAGATCACATATATACAATATGGTGTAAATACCCAAAATGCTCAAAGAACCATATCATAGACATTTATGTGATAACATTCTTGTCATAACCATGTGTGAGCTTAACTCATAGAATAATAAACATATGTGAGCTTAAATCACAAAATCATTTTCATAAAAAAAACATATGTGAGCTCAACCCGCTGATAATTTTCATCAAAAATCAATTGTATGCATATTCCATGAATGATATGAGAATAGAATGGAAAATAGAGATTAAGTCTTAAATCAACAATACAATATGAAACTCAAGTAAATCCATAAGTAAATTTACATTTAAATCACAATTTGGATTATCCATGCTTAAATAAATCTTTAAAGGGACAATACACATTTTAATTTTCATAATATTCATGATATTCAACATATTATGGCTTAAATCACTTTAAAATCAATAATAGAACATAGACCATATCTCAATTTAATCAAACAAACAATAATCTTAAAATTCATATTTAAAGAAAGCTCAATTTCATAAAATAAAGTGTAAATGAGCTTGGCATCTTCATGCTTGAAAGAGACTATGAGTCAATCCCACATAACATAGCTAACTAAGAAGAAACAAGAAGAATTTAATGAAGAAAAGACCCTTTCCTTAATCCACAAGCTAAGCCTTCAATAGTTCACTTGAGAGGAGTTCCTATGAGAGAGTTTTAATAATTCTAATTTTTGAATTTAATTTGAATGAGAGAAGAAGAGTATAGGGGTTTTGATAGGTTTAGGATAGGTTAAAAAGTCATAAATGACCCTCAGGAATAGCCAAAATACTTGAACGACATTAACGAAACAGATGTTCAAAAAGTGTCAGGGTTGTTGTACAAGGGTCACATTGACAGTGTAAGGGTAACATTGACCATGTGTCCATCCATGAAGCTACAATTAGACAACTATCCAATGCAAAGTTTCGAGATGATGATTCTATACCTAGAAAAATTTCACACCAATGCCTATACGGAAGACCGTACGACCCGTGATGGATCAAACGGACCATATGTGGTGTATATGCGAAGTGCCTTGGCAAAATTGTGGTCTTCACGGTCAAAACTAATCACACAAGCCACCATATGGCCCATGAAGTGCCACATGAACCATGTAGGGTTAATGTGGTGCAAGCCTTGGTCTTGAACTCCAAGGTTAAGGCCAACGCTCTACACACATGGCCAGGGGCCGCCTCAAGGCTTCTCCACACGACCCGTATAGGTGGCCATGGGGAATCACATTGGTCAAAAACTTTCCAAAACTAAATTCCATGCACCGATAAAGTCATATAAAGTCTAGGTCCTTACGTTTATGCAACATAACTAGAGACATGTCTCTGTGAGAACTTTGCAGGAATAGATCGTATTAAGTACCTTATGCTTTAATAGAAGGAAAGAGGTTTGGGTAGCATTTCATCAAGTCGACCTCAGTCTCGCAAGTAGCACTTTTGATGAAATGACCCTAAAAAGTGCCTAAAAATATGCCTTAGAACTGTCTAGAATTGTACTTTTAATATATCTCAAAATCTGTGTGTGATATCGAAAGTCCGAATTGTATTCTTGATCAGGGGATAAAATTGAGTGGGAAATGGCTCTAATCCCAATTTTAGAGAAACCATATCAAAATTTGAAAATCACAAAATGCGATTTCCAGAGAGGTTTCCGCGCCGAACGGGCAACGTGCCAAGGGTGCGCCTCTGTGTAATTTTATGATCAATTTTCTTGTTCGGTCCAAGGCTTTTGTATCTTGGTCCTAAGTCTTCCCATGCATAAAAATACCTATACTCAATCATATTTCAACTTCATATCATACAAGACATTCCCAATACTCTCCCAAACACTTAGATAAATATTTCACTCAAACTTTAAGTCCCAAATCCCATTCCGGATCTTAAGAATTTAATTTGTCATGACCCAAACTATGGCCTAGATTTGGCACAACGCATGGGGTACCTGAAGGAACCCCAAGCAAACCTCTTATCATATCATCACACATCCCTGGTCACAGAAGCAATTAAACACAATAAAAGAGTAGAAATAAGGGCATAGGGACTAAAGGAAAACCTTTATTTAGAGAGTCAAGCTTATAGCATCCTTACATATTTAACTAATAACACCTCTAAATAAAGAACTTAGCGGGGGCCAAGATAAGCAACCGAGCTCACCCTCATACTAATGATAATAGCTAATCCAAATATACAAGTTATAGTTTAAACATAAGTATGAAAGAAGATAGATATTATCCTCAGACTTAAGGACTCAGCAAAAGCTAACTTGAAAAAATACTTTTGGGATAAGTCCTATCTCTTTGAAGAGTTTGGCGACAATATGATCTAGAGGTGTATTCTAGAGTCATCCACAGAGGCCATATTAGAAGAGTGCCATTCATCTCTAGCTGAACGTCATCATAGAGGAATCTGAATGCCCTCAAATGCTCTTCAAAGTAGATATTATTGGCCCAATCTTCACAAGAATGCATATGAGTTTGCTAGCAGTTGTCCAGGTGCCAACTTTAAGGTCACGTTTCTAGATGACATGAATTTCCCCTTACCCATTGTCACGACCCAACCCCGTGGGCCGTGACTAGTGCCCGGATGGGCACCCAAACATAATCACCAAACCAAATTTCCAAATAGATGGCTGAAGCCAACAGAAATACCAAACCTATTGTCAAATCTGATCTAACATATCTAATATTTTTACAGAAATTTCCAGATAAATTTACTTATACTTCTCAGATTATATGAAAATAGCCTGCATATCGAAAGATGTCAACAGAGACCAAACGGAATCCAAAGAATATTATATGTGCAAATATGGGCCGATAAGATCGATGTGGTGGGTAAAACCGCCTATCAAACATATCAAACATTTCATGCAAGTCTAATCAGATAGACTGGGCACAACCCACACGTGTATATATCCACAGACCTCTAACAAACTGGCAGAATCATAGGACGGGACAGGGCCTCATTGTACCCCTGAACGAGTATATACAATGCAACTGATAAATATATACCAAACGTGGGCTCCGAAGTAGAGGAGCACTCCAAACAACAGAAGGGGTGTCCTAAAGTGGTGGGTCACCAAGCTGTACTTCAGTACCTGCGGGCATGAACGCAGCCCCCGAAGGAAAGGGGGTCAGTACGAAATATGTACCTAGTATGTAAAGTAGAATGTGCAGAATGTAAATCAGAGTAAAAATCAAAACAAAGTATAATAGTCATATGCATATCCAAAACATCAAAAAGTTTATTTTTAAAATACCAAAGGATGCCTAGGGCACATAAAATATGGTCGCCCTCCTGTCAATGGCGCCATAAACACGACATACCACCAGAAAGTTTCAAATCTCCAAATCCCCACTACATATCATGACAAAACACCAGAAAGTTCAAATCTCTGAATCCCCATCACATATCACAACATAGCATAATGCCAACATATCAGGAAGCCCAATTATGACATAACACCAATCTAAGCAAAACCCAGCCCTTGGGCGAAGCTAGGCCCGCCGAACCATAAACATGACATAACACTGGAGTATATCATAATGCGCACGATAACAATCGGCCCAAAAACTGGTGAACGATATCATAATAGGCACGAGCAGAGTAGTGCATAATCATATGCATAAAAATCAGTGTCATAAATCCAAAAGAGAAGTAAAATAATCATATTTGAAATTAGAATAGTACTTACTACAAATTCTTTTAAAAATTATCAAAATCGCATAAAAGGGTGGTGCGGGACCCATGGCCGATGGGAACCCGAACTGGCCCAACCTACGAGGAACATACTCATTCTAAACCATACAAACTCTTACGAGATATTTTAAAACCATTTTCAAGGCAATCCTAGCTTCCTATCAAAAGTTACAGACATTTATAGTTTCTAAAATCACTAAAGCATAAATTCTTGCAAAATTTATCAAACTTTTACATATTCTTGCAACTTATAAATTTTAAAAAACATAGGAAACAATATTAGGACAATTTACATAAAAGTACCAAGGAACAAAGATGGACCACACATAAGCTCGGATTGTGGGAATAGAGTTCCCTCGGGGATCAAATCAAAGCCTATTTTAACTAAGATATGCCAAAAAGAAAGGGTTGCTTTACATACCTCAAACGCCTTTCAATTCAATCCAAATGTAAACTAACTCCAACTTATGATTTGGGATGCTCAAAGTGTACAAATAATTCATAACAAGGCCACACAATTAACTAAGGACTTCTTGGCATTAAATTCCAAATTTACCCTTCATTCTATGAAACATTTGGTAGCATTTCCCCTTAAAAATAAGCCACCCCAAGAATCCACCTCGGCTCAAATCAACCAACAACAGCAACAACAACAACCCAACAATATCAAGAATCAATTCAAATGCCAATATCATAACAATAACTCTAAGAATCATCATTTAACCACAATTACAAATTCAGACAGCATACCAACATTCACATAAAGATGATTTCCATCCATTCCCTTACACTATAATAATCATATCATACTAACCAAACGTCAATTTATCATTCCAACATAACATAACACTATGTAATCTACATATACCCATTCGACCAACATCTCCATATATACATGTAAATGGATTTCCAATACTTTCTTTACCCAATCACGATCACAATATACTAACTAAACATCAAATCAATATTCCAACACAACACAACACTCCAATATATAAACAATACTACACGGGCTCAATCACCCTTACTACAACTTCCTTCTAACATCTAATATTTCATGATTTTCCTTTATTTCAGCATGCTACAACATATATACAACCTTTATAATACATAAAATAACATTAAATCTTACCTTACTGCTTTAACTCCTTAAATGAGCTAGGGTTCCAATCTTGAGGAAAGAAATATTTTCTTGCTCCAACAACTCCTTTGAGCTACTTAGGAGGCCCAATATAGTAGATTTGTATCATCAAAATAAATTTGAAATGGAAGAAAATGAATTTTGAATTTCCAAGGGGTTCGCTAAGGGTTTCTTTAGGTTTTCTTAACTTGTTCTTGATTTTTGATAAGTGTGGAAAATGTCTAGACGATAAGAAAACCTTACACACCTCTTTATATATATAGGTATACAAATGTAACACAACTTGCCAAGTGTACCACACTTGGTCCAATCAAGATCCAACACAAGTCAACTGGGTCCCACCTTATCTTCAAGAACCTTCTTTCAAAAATTCCACTTTGGCTCCAAACTTTTCAATAATGCCACTTCGGTCCCAAAAATTTCAATACTGCCACTTTAGTCCCCAAACTTTTCTAATTGCTCCAATGTATGAAAATACAAGTTCTAACATCCTCCCCCCTTTAGAACATTTGTCCTCGAATGTTAAACTGGCCTTGCGGGTTCCATAACCAACTTCAGGAGAGTTTCCTCTCAGGCACCCCATCTTCCCGAGGGGTACATACACAACTAGTGTGATGACTTATGCCAAGATCTTTAACCGTCTGACTACACACTGAATTTACAAACTCCTTATCATTATTAGACCTTGCAACCTCAATGCCCTTTCCAAACTGAGTTTTGACATGTATATTAAACTGTTTAAAGACCACACACATCTGACTTTAACTTTAGTGGATGTACCTAATTCATTCTTGAAAAATCACACACTATAGTAAGGAAAAAAACTTGTTACCATCAAATGTAGCAGTATTATAGGGACCCTACACACCCATATGCATAAATTTAAAGTAATTGAGAGTTCTGACACCACTTGTAAGGGACGCACATTATATTTGTTTACTGTACTATTTATTCAAGACTTTACAACCATAAACTTGTCTAATACATTAGTAGATGCATGCCCACACCTCCTCTAGCATAAAAGGCCATATCAAGAATATTACTCTCACTTAACACAGGACTTGCTCTTCCGAGCAGCCGAGGCCTTTCTCGGTGGCATCTGCAAAGCAACCTCATTTGGTTAGAGAAGGATCACCCTAATAACACAGCTCTATCGCACCATCTAGGATCAGAAAGAAGAGTAACATAATAAATATCTTGTAGCCTCTTGTTTATAGATGTGGGGCCCAAGTCTATGGACACTTCGTGGATAAACTGCTCTGATACCACTTCTGTCACGACTGACCCAACACTGTGAAGTATTGTCTGCTCTTGGGCCTCAGCCCATCACGGTTTTATCCCTTTGGGCTCACCCTAAAAGGCGCCTCACGGTATTAGATCCAGTCCTTTACTTAAATGGCCCAGGACTTTTCTCTCTTTTATCCGATATGGGATTTCCCTAAGTGAGCCAGGCATTACGTATCATCATCCCTGCACTTGGTATCAGCGAGGACGCTGAGTCCCTATGGAGGGTAAGTGCAGGGACAGCGATACGTAACGCCTGGCTCACTTAGGCAAACCCAACATCGGATAAAAGAGAGGAAAGTCCTAGGCCATTTAAGTAAAGGACTGGATCTAATACTGTGAGGCGCCTTTTGGGGTGAGCCCAAAGGGACAAAATTGTGAAGGGTTGAGGCCCAAGAGCAAATAATACTTCACAGTGTTGGGCCAATCATTACACCCATATTCTTGAATTGGAGAAATTTAATGTGTGCAAAATTGATTGCATAGGGCCTTTCTATCATGACCCGTCTTATCAGGTCATGATTGTGCCTATTAGATCCTGCCTACAAGCAAGCCAACCCAAACCAAGTTACCTGTTCTGATTCACTAAATATGACAATACTAACAAAGTACCAACAATGCAACCATAACCTACCCAGAATGTGAAAGTTATCTGAACAGAACTAATATAGACTCAAGCTCCAGGTTGTGCAATATGGCTTTGGCAAGTTGTACCACGTGGCACAACCTAGTGTTTCCACATCACTCATCCTCCTCCTTAACACTTTAGTCCCTTTTTTGCTTTTTCAGGCCCATTTGTAGTCTGACTTTTGCAAATGAACTATGCAACTCTAATAATTTCGATATTCTGAATCCAAAGGCGAAGACAAAATTTTCGTCGGTGGTTGTCGTCATTAGATATGGGTTCCACATACTTATATACAACCTTTCCCAAAAAGTCTCTAGGGTCAAATTGCTTCTACAAGTCCTCGGTGTCACGACCCAAGCCTATGACCTAGACGTGACTAGCGAATGGGGAACTTGAAAGGACCCCAAACAAGCCTCTTAGCATATCATTATGCATCCTTGGTCGTGGAAGCAAGTAAAATGAGAATAAGAGATAGTAAATAGAGATAACAAAGGCTAAGGGACATCTTTCATATCATAATCAACAAGAGTCAAGAGAGAATCAAAGTTGATAGCATAGATACATAACATGTCCAATAACTATACTCATATATGATATCATATATGTAGAAGAGACTAAGCTAGCTATTCAAGGTACAAACCCCTTGGTGGTTGTGTGGTACAAACCCCTTACAACATCTAATAAATAGATAGGAGCGGGGGTCAAGACAAGCAAACGGCCTCACCCTCGTAGTGAAATTATACAATAAAGAAAGAGAGTAATAATACATTGCATAAGAACATAGACCAATGTCCCCGACAATGAGGACTCACCAACTAGCTTGAGAAATATCGTACTAGCCACGCGAAGGAGGAAAATGATCAAATGGAGCTTCGGTTCATACATGATAATATCATATAGGCATAAAGTATGCGTTAGTACATTTAAATGTACTAAGTATGTAGGATGCAATTCAACAATAGATAGGCAACATAAGCGAAATGCAATATCATAACAATATGACATGTATGAATGATGCTTGAAGTAAAACATACTTATATCGAACATATTGCATATGTAGGAAGACACCAACATCATAGACCAAGTATATAATTACTCAGAATCTAATGCTTCGCACCCCCTTGGAGGGTAGGGTGATCAAGGTATATACCCCTAAATTGGTAGATAGACTTCACACCCTCCATCATAGTGGTCAAGATATCAACCCCTCAACAAGGTTAATGGACTTCACACCCTCCATCATAGTAGTCAAGCTTTCAACCCCTCAATAAGGTTAATGGACTTCACACGCTCCATCATAGTGGTCAAGGTATCAACCCCACAACAAGGTTAATGGACTTCGCACCCTCCACCATAGTGGTCAAGGTATCAACCCTCCAACAAGGTTAGTAGACTTAGCACCCTCCATCATAGTGGTCAAGGCACTAACCCCTCAACAAGGTTAATTGACTTTGCACCTCCATAATAGTGGTCAAGGTATCAACCCCTCAACAAAGTTAATGGATATCAGACCCTCCATCAAAGCGGTCAAGGTATCAAACCCTCAACAAGGATATGGTCAACATACAACCTTATAGAGGCTTATCATTAAATTAACATATAGAAAACATACTTTTATCATCATAAAGTAACTCAACTCATATACCATACATTAGGCCTTCGGAAACTCAAGAATCATAATCCAGACATTTTATCAAACACTTGGCGGGTATGTAATGCTAGTGTAAAATCATGTACGTCAAGAGTGAAATTATGCAAGAAAATTCACTGTAAAACCATCAATAGATAATTGGTAATACCCTTAAAAAAATATATCAAAACCCTTCACCAAATCTCACAATAATCTTAGATTCATAGCTCAAAATATGCTTAAATAGTCATACTTTTATGAAAACTCAACATAGTACGCAGTGAAATTCATATTAAGCAAGAGCCATGAGTAAATCAACTTTAAATCATGCAATTTTAGGTAAAAGGAAGTTTTGGCATCATTTTCACGATCCTAGCCCAGGGCCTAGATGTGACCGGTGAATGGGTAACTCGAAGGAACCCTAAACAAGCCTGATATCATATCATTACACATCCTTGGTCGCGGAAGTAATGTAAAACAACATAAGATACATAAACAAGGGGAATTGGGACTAAGAGAAAAAGCTTGCACAATATCAAAATCAAGAGATAAATGAGTCAAGGCTTATATCATAGATAGATAGCATGTCCAACAACACTACTACTACATAGATAAGAGCGGGGAACTAGACAAACCAACCAGGCTCACCCTCACTAGTCAGTTTAAAAAATAAAGAAGAGTGTCTCATTACATAATAAGAGAAACATAGACTAAGGTACTCGAAGTGGAAGACTCGCCAACTAGCTTGAGTAGTAGCGAACTAGCCATATGGAGGAGGAGGATGATCACTTGGGCACCGATTCCTACATGGTGATATCATGTAGGCATATGGTATACATTAATATGTTTGAATGTACTAAGTATGTATGATGCAGTGCAACAATAGATAGGCATCATAATTAAAATGCATAATATTAAGCAATAGACATAATATAACAATTTGACATGTATGATCAATGCTTTTGTAACTCATACTCACATAGGATATCATATATGTAGAAGAGACTAAGCTAGCTATTCAAGGTACAAACCCCTTGGTGGTTGTGTGGTACAAACCCCTTACACGGGTGATGATAATCAGACCTTATCACCATGATGGTGAAGTACAAACCCCTCACATGGTTGATGATAAAAATCCCCACCTTAATTACCCGGCTGTTGTCCCCCTGGATCGGGTATGGTCTAATGCAACACTTTGTATAGAGTATATCATATTCATAAGTTTATTTCATCATCATATAGTCATTTATATTATATCTAATGCTTTGGACCTTTAACTCCTCAAGAAACCACATCCGGACATTTTATCAAACACTTAGAGGGTGTGTAATGCTAGTATAAAACCATGAAATTTAGAGATAAAATCATTCAAGAAAATCCATTGTAAAACCATCAATCAACACCTTCCAACCCCCTCAAGCAATATACATCAAAATCCCTTCTCAAATCATACAAGAGACCAAATATTTATAGCTCAAAACATAGCAAAAAAGTGACAATTTCACATAACTTTAACATAGTGTGCAGTGAATTTCATAATAATCAAGTCCTTTTGTAAATCTACTTTAAATCATGCAATTTGAGTAAAAAGAGGCTTAAGTATCATGGGTGAAAGGAACCTATGAAAGAAACCCACATACCTTAGCTTCGAGATGAACTTGGTGAAGATTGGAGATAGAAACTTGAAAGTTGAAGAAGAACCATGAAGGAGAGCCCTAGCTTCGGATGAGGGTTTGGGACTTGAAATTGGGGAGCAAAAATATGGCTAAGTATTTTAGTAAGCATTGGGGAATGTTTCGGATGATATGAGGGTGAAATTTGGCAATGTATAGGTAAAAACACGTATGGGAACCCTTGGGCCCAAGACCCAAAGCATTGGACCCAAAAACAAAAAAATGCTAAAAAATACACAATGGCAGGTCACGCTAGTGTCGTGTAAACCCTACTGGAAATTGCATTCTTGAATTTTCCTAATTCCTAATTCTTCGTTCTTAAATCGAGCTTAGACCCTTGTCCCCCTAATTTTGACAACATGAACAAGAATATGAAGTCAAATTTTTGAAATAATAAACAGATTTTGAGATATATGGAAATTAAAATTTTAGGCATTTCGAGGCATATTTTTGGGCACTTTTTGGGGTCGTTTCAATATCTCCCCCTTGGGAACATTTGTCCCCAAATGTAAAAGAAACGTACATGACCAGAGTAGTCATGAACGAATTAGCCTCAACAAGGATACAACATTACATTTAAACCACTATTTTTAAAATATCAACATAAGTGTAAAATCATTATAAATTTTCCAACTTAAACATAAATGCATATGAATGTCATAGGTGCTAAAACATAAGACTTGGAATCATAGAAAAGGGACTTGAGATGTTATCATAAGCTTGAATAGATTGAAAGAGGTACAGATATTGTTTCTTCATGCCTGCAATGACTCCCTGAGAGACACATATGAATACACAACTCCACCAATAGGGCCTTGACGAACATCACATCGATATTAGTAAACTTCTTCACTCATTCATCCACCCCTCCATCAGATCAATACCCATAAACCTTCTAGCAATAATATACCCAATAAAAGGATAGACACCAAAAATCCACACAACAATCACTCATTCATCCACCCCTCCATCGGGACCTTCTCCTAAGTCAACTTATCCTCCACATCACCCACAATTTCAAAGAGTTCTATAGCACTAGAGCCACCAACGCATTCCCTCAACCTAGAAGCATAACAAACTAGATAAACCATACTCTTACCATAGGCAATTCCCAAACTTAGGCAACCATACCAACCTCCCTCTACACTCTATAAGGACTCACAATCCTCAACTTAATTGTTAACCTTAAACACACCTAACTCTCTTGGTACTATAACCACCATCTCCTTCTTGGGAGACAACCTCCACTCTATCATCTTCTCACCTAAAACTTCTAACTCTATAACGGCAGGATCAAGGCCTTGCTTAAACTAGACCTCTTAACCCAAGAAGATTTGGAACCATCAAGAACACTATACTACCATTCTCAGCTTCCTTCAACCTAACTCCCTATTTAGCCAACCTATGGGCTCCACTAGTCATCTCTTTACCACTATTACCCCAACAATAGACTACCCATAGGCACCCTTCTTAGAGCACCAACCACAACACTAGCTTTACGTGGAAAAATAATGTACACACATTTCTTAATCCTTAAAGAATTCTACCCAGCTTCTTGCTACCCACAATGCACACATATCATATCTAGCAAATAACCTCTCATCCTCTAAGACTTGCAATACTACCCCCAAATGATTCACAAGCTCTAAAAAAATCAATACCTCATCACTAGAGACCACTACAAACATATCACGGAAGAGTTTAAGACCCTATTCAAGAAACCCACAACACCACCGGTGCATAAGTCCACCAAACAACTCCATTAATACAAATAATCTCACTCCTATTTCGAAAAGACACTTAGGGATATCACCTACCCTTATCCTCACTTGGGGAAAAAGCCCGAACCTCAAATCAACCTTATAGAAGCGACTAGCCCATTATAGTTGTCCAAATAGATCAACCATCCTCAACCATCATGTTACAACCTTACGGGTTCTACTCTCATTGGAAGCTTGCTATACAAGTAGCTAAACTCCCTTGAGACCTCCAACCTATCAAGAAAGGGTCAACCAAGATCACCAGATAAGACTCGATGCAACAAGAACATGGGGCCACCCTTATAGACCCCAACTAGCAATAGTAGAATCATGCAACCATCCAGGACACCCACAAGAATCCTACTAGGATAAAGGAATAACACAGGAGATAGCAACTCCCGGACCTATCAAATCACCCTAATCAAAATGTCGATCACAATATTGGCCTTACTTAGTGTGGACTAAGTCATACAAGAAGTAATAGAAGCTAATCTATTCACAACCTCCGATATTAGCCCACTAAGCTCCTAATTTCTGATGGGTTCGAAGGTCTAGGCCAATCTCTAATCACCTTCGTCTTACCAGGGACCACCTTAATACCATTACCCAGCACCACACGACCTAGGAAGGCAACCTCTTACAACTAAAATCTATATTTCTCCTATTTAGCATCCAACCTTCTTCCTTAAACTTTGTAGTACTACCCTCAAAAGACTCAGATGCACTACCTCATTAGGGAACACAAACTACCATATCATCACCAAAACAACCATGAGCCTATTAGAGTAGGGACTAAATATTTCACCTATGAGACTTATAGGCATAACCGGTGCACTAGTCAAACAAAAGGGCACTACCTCGAATTCAAAGTATCAAAAAGGACATTCAAAGCCTCATCTACCACCAACATCAATTCTATAAACAAAACAACTTGGATTTAACACCTCTAATTCTCATAAGATAATAAATACAACCCTTTAGAAACCAATTGTACTTTAAAAAATAAAATGGACCTACCTCCCTTCCTATTACTTAACAATATCCCACTCAAAGATGGGATCATTAGGGATTCGGGATCTTGGTCTACGGATTCTACCACCCATGAAGACACAACATACATGCAACCATTCCATCCCTATAATGACATCAAAATTCACCATACCAAATCTAACAAACCACAAAGCAAGACCTAACGCAATATAAACCCAGATCAATACCCATAAACCTTCTAGCAATAATATACCCAATAAAAGGATAGACACCAAAAATCCACACAACAACTTGGGCACATAAGACACCCCACTAGCAACCAAAAGAATAGAGAAGAAATAGTGACACATCGGGCCTAACAATGCATGCATAATAAAGTTAAGAAAATTTCAACTTACCAGTAATAGCATCGAGCTTCTCATCCCCTCATTGAGTACCTTGATCAACTTGACCACCTTGTCCTTGAGGTCGACCCCTCTTACATCCTTTTTGAACATATAGACAATCAATAATCTTGTAGTCCACTGCCCAACAACCATAGCATACTCCCATGCTCCTCAAACATGCTCCATCATGTCTTCTCCCACATTTTAAGCACCTAGGATGAATCACCACACTTTCACCCCTTTTACAGTTTTAAGAACACCCCTTCATCATATAACCTATCTCCCCACAACCATAACAAGAATTAATACCTCTCAAGCATGGGCTATCATGGTTTCTAACACATTTTGGGCACCTAGCATAAGGTACCACACCACCACCACCTCTACACTTGAGACTTTAGAACTTACCCACATTATGGGCCCTTTTGGCCTCACTATCTCCCCTCTCACCACCAGAAGTCTCGACAGCACTCACTTGTTGGTCGAGGTTAGTTACCAATTTTACTGCCGCTTTGGCCACTTTCCATTGGGAATTGAAAATCTCCACGTTTATCTTAGCACCATCCTAACTAACTTGAGGCATATTTTGAAAAGTAGCGGTTAGGGGTTAGCAATAAGACTTAGGGGACCTAACTCTATCGCACAACATGGATCATGAAGAAGTGAAATATTTCCTAAAATATCTCATAGCCACCTACTCATAGTTTTAGTGCACAAAACAACCATGAATAAGACTCTAATAGATACGGACTCCGAGGATCTATCAATCTAGTGCTCTGATACCATCTTTGTCACAACCCAAGCCTAGGGCCTAGATATGACTAGAGAATGGGGAACCCGAAGAAACCCCATAGAAGCCTCATAGCATATCATTACACATCCTTGGTCGGGAAAGAAATGTGAAACAACATAAGAGACATAAACAAGGGGAATTGGGACTAAGTGAAAAAGCTTGCATAACATCAAAATCAAGAGACAAATGAGTCAAGGCTCATATCATAGATACATAGCATATCCAACAACTACTCTACTACATAGATAAGAGTAGAGGCTAAGATAAATCAACCAGGCTCACCCTCACTAGTTAAGATAGAAAATAAAGAAGAGTGTCCCATTACATGATAAGAGAAACATAGAGTAAGGTTCCTGAAGTAGAGAACTCACAAAATAGCATGAGTAGTAGCAAACTAGCCATGTGGAGGAGGAGGATGATCAACTTGTTCACTGGTCCTACATGGTGATATCATGTAGGCATAGAGTATACATTAGTACATTTGAATGTAATAAGTATGTAGGATGCTTAAGTAATAGGCATAATATAACAAAATGGCATGTATGATTAATACTTAAGTAAAACATATTTGTGTAATTCATACTCAAATAGGATATTATATGTGTAGAAGAAACCAAGAGAGCTATTTAAGGTACAAACCTCTTGGTGATTGTCATACCTTATCACCACAGTGGCGAAGTACAAACTCCTCACATGTTTGATGAGTACAAACCCCCACCTTGGTTACCCGGGATCTTGTCATGCAAGAAAATCCATTGTAAAACCATCAATCAACACTTTGCAACACCCTTAATAAATATACATCAAAACCCCTTGTCAAATCATACAATAAATCAAAAATTTATTGCTAAAAAAAATAGCAAAACAGTCACAATTTCACATAGCTTTAACATAGTGTGTAGTGAATTTCATACTAATCAAGACCCATTTGTAAATCAACCTTCAATCATGTAATTTGAGTAATAGGAGGCCTGGGTATCATGGGTGAAAGGAACCCATAAAAGAAGCCCATATACCTAAGATTGGAGATGAACCTGGTGAAGATTAGAGATGGAGACTTGAAGCTTGAAGAAGAACCATGAAGGAGAACCTTAGCTTGGGATTGGGTTTTGGGACTTGAGTTTGGGGAGTGAAAATATGGCTAAGTGTTGTAGTAAGTATTGGAGAATGTTTAGGATGATATGAGGGTGAAATTTGGCTAATTATAGGTAAAAACATGTATGGAACCCCTTGGGCCCAAGACCCAAAGCCTTGGACCCAAAAATAGAA
>DF357676.1:21978-68147 GCA_000787875.1 Solanum virginianum | reverse complement strand
GACACGAATGCCCATTGTTTTTCACAAACTTTGAAAATAGAAATTTGGAGTCGTTGCTCTAAAATTGAGGTTAGACCCATCTCCCACTCAATTTGACCCCATGATCAAGAATACAAGGTCGGATTTTTGAAATGATGCATGTATTGAGATATATGGAAATTACGATTCCAGGCATTTCCGATCCACATTTTTTGGCACTTTTTGGGTTCGTTTCATTTTTTCCCCATTGGGAATAGTCGTCCCTGAATATCAAAGAAATGTACATAAGAAGAGTCATCATGAACAAATCAGCCCCAACAAGAATGCAACAATGTAAAACACCATTTTCAATATCTCAACGTAAGTTTAAAAAATCGTCATAAACTTGTCAACATAAACATGGATACATGCAAATGACATAGGGGCTGAAACATAAGATTTGAAATCACAAAAAAAGTAGGATTCGATATCATAAAATTGAATAGAATGAAAGAGGTACCGATATCGCTTTACCATGCCCGCTCCATTTCCCCGACAGACACTTTTGACTCGACGATTCTTCCAAAGGGCCTTGACGAACACTAGGTCTTTATCAATCAACTTCTTCAACCCTTCCATCCAATACCTCTACTAGGACCTCTTCCTAAGTCAACTTATCCTCTACAACACCCACAATCTTAAGGTGTTCTATAGCACTAGAGTTCAACACATCCCCTCAACCTAGAAGCACAAAGACCCGGACAAACCATAACCATACCCCTAGGTAATTCCAATCTTTATGCAACCTTACAAATCCTCCTATACACTCTATAATGACTCATAACCCTAAACTCATTCTCAACCTTAATAACACATAGTCCACTTGGTACCATGAACCACCATCTCCCCATGGGAGACAACCTCTACTCTACCTTCTTTTCCCCGAAACTTCCAACTATAATAAGGCGGAGTCAAGGCCTTATTAATCTAGACCTCCTCAACCAAAGAATATTTGGAACCATCAAGAACACTACACTACCTTTCTCAACTTCCGTTAACCTAACTCCTAATCTAGCCACCCGATGGACCTCTCTAGCAACCCCTCTTAGCAACCATCATAAATATATGCTAGGCTACATAGAGCACCGACCACAACATTTATCCTTACCAAGGAAAATAATGCACACTCATATCATAATTCTTAAGGGGTTCTAACCACTTTCTTGTTACCATAAACTCACACCTACCATATCTAGCAAATGACCACTCATCCCCTAAGACTTGCAACACTACCTCCAAATGGTCCACAAGCTCTAAATAAATCGATGCTTCTCCACTAGAGGCAACCTCAAATATATCAAGGTAGTGTTTTAAGACCCTATTCATGAAACCCATAAACATAGTCGGTGCACAAGTCAACCAAACAACTCCACCAATACTCAAATACTCCCTCCAAACCTAAAAGGACACCTAGGGTATCACTTACCCTCATCCTCACTTGGGGAAAAAACTCGAACTACAAATCAATTTTAGAGAAGTGACTAGCCCATTGTAGTTGACCAAATAAATCAACCATCCTTAACCATCATATTACAATCTTAGGTGTCCTACACTCATTTGAAGCATGATATGCATATAGCCAAACCACCTCAAGACCTCCAATCCAACAAACTATGTTCAAAAAAAATCACAAGACAAGACCTTTTGTAATAAGAACATGAAACAACCCTTATAAGCCTTTCTAGCACCACTCGACTCATATAACCATATCTTACTAGCCAAAAAAGGAATAATGAAAGGAATAGTGACACATCGGGCCCATCAATGCATGCACAACAAAGTCAAAGGAAACTTCAACATATTGGTAACAATATCGGGCATCATCCCCTCCTTGAGCCTTTTTATCAAAATACCACCTTGTTCTATAAGTCGACCACCCTTACACATCTTTTGAGCATATGGACAATCAACTATCTTGTGACCCACTTCACCACAACCATAACTATCATTAGACTATTTCAACCAGAAGCTACCTTGGTACTTTCCACACCATGGACACTTAGGATTTGGTCTACCTTCATAGTTATCTTGCCACTTTGAGTGACACACCCCATTAATAGCCAACCTTTCATCACCTTCCTTACCCTTATTGCATTTGCGAGGAAAATTTTTCCTCTTATGCCCCTCTTTATCATAATGGAAACAAGCGTTTGTGTCCTTATAACATCAGCTTCTATGAACCTTACCATATGTTGGACCCATAACATCACCTCTACCTTTGAGACTTTGGAACTTTTCTTCAAAACAAGCCCTCTTGGCCCCTCTTTCCTCCCTATTACCACTGAAAGTCTCGGGGGCACTTATTTGTTGATTGAGTTGAGTTGCAAATTTTGTCACCGCTTGGGTCATTACCCGTAGAGCATTAAAAACCTCTGCATTCGATACATCACCATCCTGAGTAGCTCAAGACATATCCTAAAATATAATGGTTAGGGATTAGCAATAGGCCCTAGGGGACCTAACTCTATCACACGACGTTGGTCACATAGAAGTGAAACATTTCCTCGAACGCCTCATAGCCTCCTACTCATAGTCACGATGCACTTACAACCATGAATAAGACTCTAATCGACGTGGTGTTTTGGACACTAAGGACCTAACAACCTAGTGCTTTGATACCATCTTTGTCCGGCCCAAGCCTTGGCCTAGATGTGATCGGCAAATGGGGACCCTAAACAAGCCTCTTAACAAACTATTACATATCCTTGGTTGCGAAAGCAAGAAAAGTAATGACAAAAGATAGTAAATAGAGATAATTGGGGTTAAAGGACATCTTTCATATCATAATCAATAAGTGACAAGAGAGAATCAAAGTTAATAGCGAAGATACATAACATGTCCAACAATACCGCTACTTCATAGGTAAGAGTGGGAACCAAGACAAGCAACTAGGCTCACCCTCAGAGTCAAAGTATACAATAAAGAAAGAGAGTAGCAATACATAGCATCAGAACATAGATCAATGTCCCCAAAATGGATGTTTCACCAACTAGCTTAAGAGATATTGTACTAGCCACGCAGAGGAGGAAAATGATCAAATGGATCTCCGATTCCTACATGGTAAGATCATGTAGGCATAGAAAATGCGTTAGTATGCTTGAATATACTAAGTATGTAAGATGCAATGCAACAATAGATAGGCAACATAAGCAAAATGCAATATCATAGTCAATGGATAGCATAATAATAATATGACATGTATGAATGACTCTTGAAATAAACATACTTATATAGAACATGTTACAAATATAAGAAGAGACCATCATCATAGACCAAGCATACTAGTACTAGGTATCCAAGGCTTAGCACCCTCTTGGTGGGTAGGGTAATCAAGGTACATACCCCTCAATCGATAGATGGACTTCACACCCTCAATCATAGTGGTCAATTTATCAACCCCTCAACAAAGTTAATGGACTTCTCACCCTCCATCATAGTGATCAAGGTATCGACCCCTCATGAAGGTTAATAGACTTTGCACCCTCCATAATAGTTGTCAACGTATCAACCCCTCAATAAGGTTAATGGAATTCGCACCCTCTATCATAGTGGTCAAGGTAACAACCCCTCAACAATGTTAACAAACTTCGCACCTTCTATCATAGGGGTCAAGTTATCAACCTCTCAACAACATTAATGGATGTCACATGCTCTATCAAAGCAGTCAAGGTATCAACCCCTCAATAAGGTTATGGTCAACATACAACACTATAGAGGATTATCATAAAATTAGCACATATACAACATAATTTCATTACCATAAAGTCATTTAACTCATATGTCATACATTAGGCCTTCATCAACTCAAGAATAGTAATCCGTACATTTATCAAACACTTGGTGGGTGTCAGTGCTAGTCTAAAACCATGCAAGTCAAGATGACATCATGCTAGAAATTTCAGCGTAAACCCATCAATAGATATTGGGAAAATCAACTTTTAATCATGCAATTTTGTGTAAAAGGAAGCTTGGGCATCATGGGTGAAAGGAACCCATGAAAGCAACCCACATACCTTAGCTTTGGAGAATGCCTTGATAAGGATTGTAGATGGAGATTGAAGCTTGAGTGAAATTCTTAGATTCGGATTGAGATTTGGGAGTTGAATTTTGAGAGAAATGTTAGTCCACGTGTTTGAGTGCATATTGGGAAATGTCTTTATGATATGAAGGTGAAATAAGGCTAAGTATAGGTATTTTCACGTATGGGAAGGCTTGGGCCCAAGTGCCAAAAGCCTTGGACCGAATGACAAAATCTGAGAAAAATTAACACAGGGGCGCGAATGCCCACTGTTTTTCACAAACTTGGAAAATTGAAATTGTGAACCGCTTGCTCTAAAATCGTTATTAGATCCATTTTCCACTCAATTTGACCACCGAATCAAGAATATGAGTTGGATTTTGAAATGATGCATGGATTTTGAGATATATGGAAATTACAATTTTGGGCATTTCCGAGGAACATTTTTGGGCACTTTTTGGGGTCGTTTCAATAGATCCCCCTTGGGAACATTCATCCTCATATGTCAAAGAAATGTACATAAGAAGAGCAATCATGAACAAATCAACCCCAACAAGAATGAAACAATACATTCAAAACACCATTTCCAAAATCTTAACGAAAGTGTCAAAAATCGTCATGAACTTGTCAACATAAACATGGATGCATGCAAATAACATAGAGGCTGAAACATAAAACTTAAAATCACAAAAAAAAGGGATTTGACATTTTATCATAAGATTGAATAGAATGAAAGAGGTACCGATATTGCATTTCCATGCCCGCTCCGTTTCCTTGAGAGACACTTTTAACTCGATAATTCTTCCAAAGGGCCTTGACGAACACTACGCCCTTATAAATCAACTTCTTCAACCCTTCCATCCAATAGCTCCACCGGGACCTCTTCCAAAGTTAACTTATCCTCTACAACACCTGCAACCTCATGGATTTATATAGCATTAGAGTCTAACACATCCCCTTAAACTAGAAGCATGAAGAACCGGACAAACCATAATCATACCCCTAGGTAATTCCAATCATTATACAACCTTACCAATCCTCCTCTACACTCTGTAAGGACTCAAAGTCCTAAACTCATTATCAACCTTAATCACACATAGTCCACTTGGTACCATGAACCACCATCACCCCCTTGGGAGATAACCTCCACTCTACCATCTTTCATCTAAAACTTCCAACTCCAAAAAGGCGGGATCATGGCCTTGCTTAATCCAGACCTCCTCAACCAAAGAAGATTTGGAACCATCAACAACACTACACTACCATTCTAAATTTCCTTTAACCTAACTCCCAATCTAGCCAACCGATGGACCCCTTTAACCACCCCTCTTAGCCTCCATCATCAACATATGTTAGGCTACTTAGAGCACCGATCACAACATTAGCCTTACCGAGGAAACTAATGCACACTCGTATCATAATTCTTAAGAAGTTCGAACTACCTTCTTATTGCCCTCAACTCGTACCTATCATATATAGCAAACAACTACTCATCCCCCAAGACATGCAACACTACCCCTAAATCATCCACAAGCTCTAAATAAATCAATTCGTCACCACTAGAGGCCACCTCAAACAGATTAAGGTAGGGTTTAAGACCCTATTCATAAAACCCATAAATATAGCCGGTGCACAAGTCAACTAAACAACTCCACCAATACTCAAATGGTCCCTCCTAGTCCAAAAGGACACCTAGGGATACCACCTACCCTCATCCTCACTTGGGAAAAAAACTCGAACCACAAATCAATCTAATAAAAGTGACTAGCCCATTGTAGTTAACCAAATAAATCGACTATCCTTAACCATCATATTACAACCTTACGGGTCCTACACTTATTGGAAACATGATATGCATGTAGACAAACCACCTCAAGACTCTAATCCAACAAACTTAGTTCAACCAAAATCACACGACAAGATCCTATGCAATAAAAATATGAAGCAACCCTTATTAGTCTTTCTAGCACATAACCAAATCTTACTAGTAACAAAAGGAATAATGAAAGGAATAGTGACACACCAGACTCATCAATGCATGCACAACAAAGTAAAAGGAAACTTTCACATATCGATAACAACAACGGGCGTCATCCCTTCCTTGATCCTCTTGATCAAAATACCAAGAATCATAATCAGGACATTTTATCAAATACTTTGCGAATATATAATGCTAGTGTAAAACCATATAATTTAAGAGTGGAATCATGCTAGAAAATTTAATGTAAAACCATCAAGAGATACTTGGTGACACCCTCAAGCAATACACATCAAAACCCTTTATCAAATCTCACAATAGAACTTAGATTCATAGCTCGAAACATGCTAAAACAATCACTTTTTCATAAAATCCCAATATAGTGTGCAATGAAATTCATAATAAGTAAGACTCCTGAGTAAATCAACTTTAAATCATGCAATTTTGAGAAAAAAGAAGATTGGGTATCATGGGTGAAAAGAACTCATGAAAGAAACTCACATACCTTAGCTTTGGAGAAATCCCTAATAGAGATTCGAGATAGAGACTTGAAGATTGAGTGAAATCCTTAGATTTGGGATGAGTTTTGAGACTTGAATTTTGAGAAAAATGTTAGTCTAAGTGTTTGAGTAAGTATTGGGAATGTCTTGGATGATATGAGAGTGAAATATGGCTAAGTATAGGTATTTCCACATATGAGGAGGCTTGGGCCCAAGACCCAAAAGCCTTAGACCAGAACACAAAATCTGAGCAAAATTTTAACACCGGGGCTTGCCCTTGGCGCATCGCGCTAGGGGCGCGAATGTCCACTATTTTTTGCAAACTTGGAAATTTTAAATTGTGAGTCGTTCGCTCTAAAATTAGGGTTAGACCCATTCCCCACTCAATTTGACCCCCTGATCAAGAATATGAAGTCAAATTTTTGAAATGACACATGAATTTGGAGATATATAGAAATTACGATTTCGGGCATTTTTTAGACACATTTTTAGGCACTTTTTTGGGCCATTTCAACTGGTATCAAACGAAGGATTGCTCTAGACCAAACTTGATGTTTCAATGCTAACTACACTATCATAAGTCTTCTCCGGGGAATGTTTCCTAAGGGCATTAACTAAGCCAACTATTAGTTGGTTCCAGTGACTATATTCTAAAGCCATGATATATCTACACTGGACATGCTCCTACACCTATTTGATCGTTCTAGAGCTAATGGAATCATTAGAATTTCGTTCTGAGGTTGTTTACAATGACTTTATTAGAAACTTATTTTACAATCATAATTTCCTTGTTAACTCAAAAACTCACATAAATCCTGAATAACCCAACTAAGAACTATCCCAACAGTACCAACAATTCACCAACGACCAAAGGTCAAAATACACGGCAAATCAACCAAATATTTGCAAAACCATAGAAATGACTAGGAGGGTCATTACAATATCCCCTACTAATAAGACTATCATCCACAAAAATACAATTATAGGCATTCCTGGGGACTTCAATCCAAACTAAAACATTCACTAATTTAGAAAATAGTCAGGGCACCATCTCAATATAAGAGATTACCGATAGTATCATCACGGTAATAAGTACTCAAGAATAGAATACATAATTAACATACCACTTATTGATATTTTCAACAACCATCTGACCCTCATTGATACAGTAGATACTTAAAATACCACCCACTAGTAGACTTCCTTATACCTTCCTTCTTACGCAGACACATATATATCACTTCCCAAAGATGGTCCTCAGTGGCTATCTTCATTCAGTCATATGAAGAATACCAAGAGTAATAAAGGTGAAAAACTTCTAATCAATACCCACCTAGTACACATCTCCTTAACTACAAAAATCCCATAATTTTAACATTTAACAAATCAATCACAATCTTGTAATACTACATAATTCAACCCCTAGTAAGTACAGTCATCGATGGGTTACCACAACAAATACAACTAATACATATAAGTCATCAAATCCATGCTACAGTAGGGCATTAATCAGCCTAACAAGCATAATTAGTAGCTCATAATAAACTCCACAGGTTCGAGTGCAATCTCCGAAATATCCTCTACCCAAAACCTCAGCATATGGAAACATAACCTCCTCTATAGCACAATCACACCCCTCTCTCTTAAAATAACCTAAAAACCATAAGGAACGTAGATAACAACTCATAACTATTGGAATTGTGTCCCCCGACAGGGCTGCAGCTGTCACATCAAAAGCATGGACAAATATACTAAACATCTAATTAGTCCAGTCTCTAAACCTGCATATACAAAAGAATACAAACCAATACCCTAGCAATGAGACTTTACTACACTACGAGAGATTTATGAAGTATAGCCAAGGTGGAAATTTGGCTTTATCATCTACCCCACATGATAAGGAGCAAATCAATCCATACCCAGGATAATATTAAACTAAGCCTATCAATCGATATCAACCTGTCTGACTATCACAATCCTGGAGAGTCGTCATACTTGATCCCCTACTAATAAACAAGAATCCCCCTCTAATAAACAAGAATCCCCCTACTAATAAATAAGAATCCCCCACTATGTCAATGCATAGTCTAGGATAAAAGAGGCTTGAAACTCATACTCAAATAAGCAGTGGAATAAGTAATACATTTGACATTGTAGAACCATAAGCCAAATATATTACCACTTATAAGTATAGCCATGAACTTAGCCAAAAATATACAAGCTAGGTAACAATTGTTACGAGTACCCAAGATAGAATGGCAGGTGGCTCAACTAATAAATCCAATGAATATCCATACCAACAATAGATAACCCAACTAAAACCCTGGGTATAGCATTCATCTCACAATCAGAATCACAATTCAGTTACCAAAGAATTTGGAGAAAATTATATCAATAGAATTGCAATGGCAGAATCATGGTCGCTGAGTCACAATGTGTAGCCAGGAGTATAACTGGCAGCCATCATCTCAAATACTATATAACACTAGTATCATACTACCCACTAAAGTAATCATGTATCAAAATGAACATATGTATAAATCACTAGGTATAGGTTAACCTTTAGCCTTTAACAGGGCATAATCATAACATAAGTGAGAAGTAACCAGTATAGCATATATTCATTAGTATTAGGAAGCTCAACAAGTTAAATTAGCAATTAAATAATCAGATACATATATATAGTTAACATCAATGCTTAGAATACCTCACTTTTAACCTATCTTGCCTTTATAATCTTTATCAGAAGTAGTCACAGTACACATAACGTTTAGACATCAGCTAACATATCGATATAGGTATTATAGAGTCCTAGCCTCAGCAATATATTCCATAGTATAGTACATAGTCATAACTAAACAAATTACTAATATCTTAGTCTATCTCTTAGGCTCTCACAAGCACTAAGACTATAGTTAATCTATTCAAGCTGTACTAAGTTCTTATACATCCTTTCCTTCTGCCCCTAATAACTTATGGAGAGTCAACCTCAGTAAATACCTAGGCACTTGCTGGTTCTTAAAAGGTACAACTCCCTTTAATTGTGTAATGAAAGCCTCTAAAGTGGCAGGCTCTACTAAGGCCCAAATTAAAGGAGTAGGGGTTACTGCTACACCCTCCTATAGAGCTCTAAGTGCCACTATAAATTTCCTAATAACCATCTGCACCTTAGGTGTGACCACAAAGGTGACTAGGGGAACTAGTGCCTCCGACTGTAGTGAAGTTACGACATCTTATCTCTGCTCGATGGGCTCTAAAGACTACTCCCTATTTGGGACCAATGGCGCATCCCTACCCCAGCATAGAATTCAATGTGTACACATCACATTTGTAAAATAACGAATAACATCAGAGTCCCAAAAATCAATGAACCATTGACAACATCACACAAAAGAAATCAATAACACTAGAAGTTACCTAAATATCTTGTATCCTCCGAAAGATAAGCAAAAGCCATCTCGTTACCTATCTGTAGGGCTCTACAAGGTAGGAGCTCTATATAGATAAAATCAGTGAACTTAAATCTCTGGTATGACCTTGTCACAACCTAACTTTTAGGTCATGATGGCGCTTGTTAGATTCCACCTACAAGCAAGCCAACCTAACCTAAGGTACCTATCCTGAATTACTAAACATTACAATACAAGCAAAGTACCAATAACACAACCACAGCCTAACCAGAACCTAGAAGTCAACTATGCAAAGCTACTATATACTCGAACACACACTCATATATATACAAAATAATAATAAAAAGTTTTGAAGTTCAAGAAGTGAGTTTGGGGTTTTCTTCCAAGCAAGAGTTTGATCCTAGTATCACTCTTTTCATTGGGATGCTTGTGGGCTAGATGAAGAATGAGGACCCAGTGTCCTAATCTTTTCATGCATCAGATTATAATTATCCTTACTTTCATAGATAAAAGTTCTTTTTAGTAGTGGATGTTGTAATGACCCCAGAGTCATTTTGCTAATACTTCATCATTTCATCTTTAGAGCATTCTTATAGCTATCTTAGGTCATCTATGACCTATTGGCACTAGTAGCTTGGTCATATATTCATTTGTTTGGGAGTTGTACTATTTTTTATGTTTTGGAAAGCCTTATACCTTGAAAAGTTAAATTTTGTGCAAGACAGGGGGAAATGGCCTTAGAATTTAGTTTTGATAGTTCCATAAGCTTTGGAATGACAAATTAGATTATAAGCATGGTCAGCTCATGAATCAATGCCTTCATTATCAGTTTGTACTGAGTTTTACAATTTAGCCTTTAAAATTAGACAACAGTTGACTTTGGTCAACATTCTTGAAAAATATGTTTAAATTAAAATTTTGATAGTATGTTGGTCTCATAATATTGAGTTTGGTCTAGAATGACCCTTTATTCGATTCTCGAGGCTCTTAGACTCATTTCGAGCCCCTCGGTGGAAATTGGCTAAAAAGGACAGTGGGAGTGGAACCCTCATTCAATCGTAACAACATCATATAAAAATATTGACTTTGCCATTAAGTTTTGAATGTTGAATTTTATGGGGTAGCATTAGTTGTTTGTGTGCATGGGGTTCACAATAAGTTCTGAGAACCCCATCAAAGACTTTAAAATAGAAATGATTTGCTAGTGCACCATATTTGGTGCACCCCCACCTCTATATAAAGGCATTCATAGTTTAGCTTACATTGAACAGTTTTTTCTGCAATTTCTTGAGAATTTAGACCTCAAATTGTGTGATTCAAGGGTCCATTTTGCCTGGACTTTTTAGATGAATGTGATGGTGGTGTTGGAATTAATCATATATACTTTGTACAAGATAAATCATTGATTTATGTTGCTGGTTCGAATGGAATTTTGGATAGAACTTTTAGAAAGATTAGAGTTAAATTTAAGGGGCATTTCAGGTTTGAATCAAGTGATTATTGGGTCTAAATTAAAGTATTTTTCATGAGGAACTCATTGGCAAGGTTGTAAACCTAATTTGAGGCTTTACTGAAGGTAAAATCTTATTTTTAGATGTTGTATGGTGAATTGTTTTAATGGATTTTTTGCAAATGTTTTAGGTGTAAGAACTTGGGCATTCGAAAACCATTTTTAGCAATCTTTGAGTCTATTTTGTATGGTAATTCATAAGGATCATCATGGGGTGGTTGGTTTTGTATTTTGATACTTCATTTCTTGTAATTCTGCAACTGTAGTTGTAGTCCTTTTTTGTAATTTAGCATAAATATTGTGTTTTTTTTGTAAGTCTAATTTCTTGTGGTGCTCGACATAAATTTTCTAACTTGTTAGTTGAGCTAGAAGTAATATATATTTTTGACCAATTTTGGGATTAATTCTAGAAATCCATGCTCTGGTCCCACATTTCCCTTTTTAGGTCCTGAAATTGGTCCATCTCCTTTTTATGTGAATTTAGTGTCAACATTATCATAATGTCGTTGTGAATATGTCTTGATCGTGTGCCAACATTTGGAGGTTGTTTGGAAGGTAAAAGCTTTGGTGGAGTTAGTTGGAGATACACGATCGGCCTACATGTATTCTACGATCTTTATTCGTCTAGATTGAGCTAAACTATCTAAAATCATGTTGAATTAGTTGAAATTTTAGTGGGATAGCTTATTTATATGCCTTAAGTGTTAAAATTTACAATTTACACCTTTGTCAATATTCTTGGGTAGTCGTGAGAATGTGTACCCGTCTTGTTAGTGGAATTGTTTCCCTTCCTTGTTAGTATTGTGAAAGCATGTTAGAATTCATGGAATATTGGGGAGTAGTAGATTATTGTATACCTTAGGATTAGCAACATATTTTAGTCTTTTTTTAAGGATTTAGAGGGTAAGTGCAAGCATATGGTTCTTGTTATTCCTTAGTAGTTCGCTTATCAATGTTGGTTCCCATTTTTGATAATGTAAAGCTTGTCCATCTTAGTATAGGTGATAGAAATTTAACTTAGATACCCTGATGTTGCTCCAATGGACTTAGATCCTTGTAGAATGCCATAGCATATTAAATCCTATAGCTAGACCGTAGCTATGCAATAACTAAGGTCTATGAACCTCATCATTGATAATTCCCAAAAATTAGTGGTTAGACAATGATTTTGAGTTTATTTTTGATTTTGTTTGATGACTCAATAGTTATGTTAGCCTTATTCGTTGGGTAAAGCAGTATGACTTGATGGTTGTGATGGCTCTTTTCGTAGGGTAAATTAGTATGACTTGATGGTTGTGTTGACCCTATTTGTTGCTTTAGGTAGTATGACTTGATGGTTATTTTGGCTTCATTCATTTCAGTAAGCAGTATCGCTCGATGGTTATGCTGACTCAATTCATTGGGTAAGATGGTATGACTAGATTGTTATGTTGGTACCTTTATTAGATAAAGTAGTATGACTAGCTACTTATGTTGACTTTGTTAGTTGGGTAAGGAAATAAGACTCGATGGATATGTTTGTAAGGTTATGCCCTGTATCTCTTCGACCATAATTTCAATTGATAATTGGAAGGTTGCTTTGGTCCCACTCATTTCAAAAGTTGATCTTCAGTAGTTTTGGTCATACAGATGGAAAGAAAGAAATTTTGACACCTCTATTAGTTCCCATTGAGCATTAAGATAGCAGTAGTCCCGGCCTTAGTCTCCTATATAAATCAAGCGAGCATCCAAAGGTACCGTCCATGGCCTCATATAGTAATCAGGTGAGCATCTAAGTATCAGTAGTCTCGGCCTCATCCTCTATACAAATTAGGCGATTATCCAGGTAGAAGTAATCTTGGCTTTGACCTTCCATATATATGAGGTGAGTATCTGGGTAGTAGAAGTACTAGCCTCATTCTCTTATATAAATTTGGTGAGCCTCCTAGTAGCAATAGTCCCAAGCTCAACCTCCCTCATTATCAGGCAAACATGTAGTTAGCGATAGTGTGAGACTCAATACCTAGTTCACTCAGGGTCGTTAGCCCTCATGTATTCATGGTACACAATTGGGTTTGGCTTCTTGGTTCTCAATCTAGAAGGTTCTCAATTCCCTCAGGGTTGATTTTAGTTCCTTGGATTACAATATGACAGATTCTTTACTTCCTTAGTTTCATAGTTATAGCTCTTCTGTGTCACGATTAGGCTCACGCAGTCCCGGTTAGGTGTGGCTAGCATAGTTCTTCACTTAAATCTCTCTTGCTTTTCTTATTGTTAGTTCCCATTATATTTTAAAGTTGATCTGACTCTGATGTAGGTTTATTCCTCTTTTTCATATTCTTTAAACTTTTCTTGTTCAGTCGGCCTATGGTGCCTAGTGCATATCTATTGTCTTTGTACACATACTACACTCTACACCTACTTTTATGATGTAGGTCCAAGCACCAATCACTAGCATTAATTGATCAAGCTTGTAGCAGCCCATATTGGAGGACTAGGGTGAGCATTCAACATTTTAAGATCATCCTTTCTCGTCTAACTTGGTGGCCCATCATTTTGTATATTTCGAGACCATCTAGATTGTGTACATATTTTTGGTCCCATTTTGGTACTTGTAATCTTTATTTTGTATGTACCAGCTTTGTACTAGTGACTTCTAGGTTTTGGGAGGGATTTTCTTATACATTTAGTTTAGTTTTGTCTTTATTTTCTTGTTTTACCTTATATATGGTAGATCTTGCTAGTTTTCCCCTTATAAAAGTTACTTGCAATTTCAAGTTATGAATTAACTTACCTATTGGCAGGTTATGCTAGATGCCGTCATAACATGAGGAATCGAGTTGTGACATATGGGTTATCATTACTAGAACAAAGTGTTTTTCCATCATGACTACCTGGAAAGTGTTATTATAGGACATAATTTTTCAACTAGCGTTTCAACAAAATGGCTTATCGAAAAAATATATGGTCGGAAGCACATTTTCACTAAAATAGTGATAATTCAGCTTTCAATTATTTTTTTTAATGAAAACATCATTGTTTTTAGTTACCCACTGATTTGATCAAAATATATTTGGGAATTACCACAGAATTTTTTCCACTCGAAAAATAGTGATTTTTTAGTAGTGTATTAATTAAACATACTATCATATTTTAGGCCTTTGTATAAATCTTAAGAGAACTCATACATGAAGCTTGAATAAAAAAATTACTTGAGAGTTATCAAACCATTCTTGCTAACGTATTTTCAAAATGAACCTTTTATAAAAGTTAAATACTGAAGAGCATAGTACATAAGAAACTATTCGAAAAGTTCATAAAGTGATTTAAATTTAAATACAGTTATAATGAATTGCTACAACTGAACTTTCAAAGAATTGATTGAAATACAACCTTGGAGGTAGAGGAAATAATTCATAGCATCCTTTTCTGCATTGCCTTTTTTGTTGTCTCTCCATTTTCTCTTACAACCAAAATTCATTTTTTTACCCAATTATTTTTTTCTTTTTACAAGCTATTCATATTGGAATCTTCTTATGAATCATTTTACCTTGAAAGATTTCATTTATATTCATCTTCAATAGGTGAAAATCTAGTAGTACACTATGAAAATGTAGGAAAACTTTGTGAGATATAATCAACAGTAATTTAACTATTTAATCTTTTAATTTGTTAAATATTTACAGATGAAAAACAAAGAAGGAGCAAACTATTGTTCAACGATAATTAATGTTAATGTGATAAAATATAATAGATATAAAGTATATATGAAATAGCTTATAAAGGATACTGATTGAATGAAATTTTATACCTCTTAGTATTCCTTGAGTGGTATTGTACTTTCCATCATTTTCGTCTTTTGTCAAAAGTCTTGAATAAAAATTGGTGTAATCCTGGCCAACTTCATCATTAACATTAATATTTTCGTCAAGTACTTGTCCTCAAAGAAAACCAGCTGGGGCATCATCTAGAACATGTGCTTAATCAACCATATGCTTCACATAAAGGTCTAAATAGTCACAATCAGTTAGATCATCCGAAAGATGTAACAACTTGAAATCATTTTCCACCTCAATAAAGTGTTTTGTTGTGGGGTCTTTAACATAAAAGCCACCAACAGTAAGGTACCCTAATTCTTCAGTATGATGAAACAATACAATTAATGAGAAGTGCTCTTTGTCGATATTAACACATTTCAACTCATTTTCCCCAATATATGTTATCCTATTTTTGTCTTCAATAAAATTGCCACCATGATGAAAATGAGTTATAATAACGCAATCCATAAGATTCCCTGACAATAAATAGACACTTTTATAAGCAAATTTTTTTTATTTTTTTGTATTTTAATAATATACAATCATAGGAATCGAATACTAGAATGCACTATATATCACGTTGAAACAATAAAAAATGACATAGAAATTAGAAGATAAGCTTATTGCAGTAGATGAAACTCCAAAATCGTGATTGAACTCTAAAATCTTATGCAGTGTTCGATGATACCTCCGACAAACATCCAAATAACTTCAAAATTTGATCATTTTATTCTAAAAAGTATAAATGTCAATAGTGTCACTAAAAATAGACATAATTTTTAGGGTTTTCTCACCGTCGCTGAAAGAAGTCAAAAATGTGTGTGGTGAAAATAAAGCATCAAAGTTTTTTAACATAAGTATGTTGATGTGTAAATAGATGATATAGTCGTACTGTGGACTGATTTGATATAAATATGACTCTACTAGACTTGGTTGTTTGGATACTTGTGGTATACCTGTTGGTTATATTTTTGGTTTGAAACCCCAATGATTACATATTTGGAGCTAGACCCCATTGGTTGATTCTTCCTGGGTTTGAAATCCATATTTACTCAAAGTACTTGTGATTGAATAAAACATGGTATATTTGGCTTTGGGTGGACATAACCCTACATTAGTTTGTGAGGCATATACTTCAGTATATAGTTATTAGTCCTTGTGCATTTGTCATCCTTATTTCAGGCTGGGTTCACTAGTGTTAGATGGTGACATATCGAGGTGTGGACTTGATTATGTGGTATATATAGGTTATTAGTGTTGTTTCCTATGTTCACTCTGGGCAAAATATGATTTTGGAGTTTCGGATCAGGACAGATTGGTTAAGTGAGGGACTTTTTTGATACCTCGAGGCTGGATGATGCTCCCCGTCGCTATTCAAGCTCTGGTGGTCACGTTCGACTGTCTGAGACCCAAGAGTCCCGCCCCGTAGACCCAGTCCGGTGACCATAACTGAGATACCGGGTGGCGAATGCCGATTCTGAGGACCGAGTACTAGTTGACTATTCCTGGGTTTGAGGCCCAATTGGTTATAACTGGGTTCGAGGCCCAGTTGATTATTCTTTGGTTTGAGGTCCAATTAATTATTCCTGGGTTCGAGGCCCAGTTGATTATTCTTTGGTTAGAGGCCTGATTGATTGTGTTAGGGGGATTCTTTCTCTCTCAGTGGATACATCCCACACTATATATATACTGTTAGACCATCTGGCCTTGGCTTACTGCCCTGACCAGAGGCCAAGTCGGGAAGGGGGTTCGAGACCCCATGTGACTATTATGGGTTCGAGGCCCCGTCTGATACTGGTTACTGGATGGGTCGAGGACCCGATCGATTACCTGTGGATCCACACACCTATACATACCCTGATTGTGCATGGGTGTACGCTCTAGGCTTATGGAGGCTCAGGGGGCGTCCAGGCTTAGATACTAGGGCCTTACACCCATGTACAGATGACCCTAGATCATGTGATATTAGGAGATGGGTGTTGTAGTGTTTTTGTGAGTTCCATGGTGATTCTATCAGTTAGATTGTGCATGGATGTACGTTCTGGGATTGTGGGGGCCCAGTCAGCATACAGGCATAGATATTAGGGTATTCCACCCAGGTTCAACATTATATCTCAGCCCGATGATTTTTGTGGTTTGGGCCTACTCGTGTTTCATCAATTAGTATCATTGCACACTACTTCAGTTAGTTCAGTAGGGGTTCAGTAATTTTCTAGACATGTTTATCCATGATCAGAGTTTTGATTTACTATATTTAATGCAGTTCACTATATTTGAGTCTTCTATATTTTCAGTACTTCACTCGATCGACCAATGATGCGTACTGGGTCCCTATTACCGGTACTCGCCCCTACATTTTTGTATCTTCCCATGGTGCAAGCCCAGGTATTAGCCACAATCGCTAAGTTAGGGGTTTGCAGGTGATTTAGGACATATTGCTGAGCATCTTCAGCACTAGATATTCTGCAGTCATCTTTTTTTCTTGACGACCATCTTTTGAATTCAGATACTTGCCATGTATATATAGTGGGGTTTGTATGTGTAGATTGTTATTCTGGTTATATGTATATGTTATTTTTAGTGTATAGTAGCTCTGTACAGTAGACTTCTAGGTTCTGGGTAGGTTTAGTTATTTATATTGTTGTAGTTACTATGGTTTGCCTTGAAAGTTAGGACAGGTACCCTTTGGCTCGAGTAATTGGCTTGCCTGTAGGTGGGATCTAATATGTGCCATCATGACTGGGACAAAGTCGTGAAAACTATTGAGTTATTCCCTTAGAATTTAAATTGAACGAACCCTTGTTAATTCAAATGCCTCATCTTACCTGCTAATATATTTGCCTAAAAAAGAAGAAATGAAAGAGAATATTTTTAGCTAAAGATGCTAGACTACCTAATTAATAAGTTTTTATCTACATAAAATCTTAAACTTTGACCAAATGAATTCAAATAGTTCATAAAAATTAATTTGATTCGCTATTCAATTTGAATAATCAGATTCTGTATAAAACTTAAGTTTGTCGTTAAATTGTGATAGAGTTAGTATTAATTAATTTTTTTCACAAAAATAAAAACAGACATTAATCATTAGTTTTGCCTTAAGTTTTTGAGTTATATGTTACATGCAAACAATTTTTATGTTGATAATATCCTAAAATAAACCTGTTGATTGTCTTGTGGTTTCAAGTGGGGTGGTTGTGTTTTAGGTGCGGCCTTAATATTCTCGTTTATGTGATATATGCCGATTAACTACTTCATGGTACTTTGTGGATGTCTGTGAACAAGTGAATAATGGGCTACAGCTAATTGGTGATTATTGAAATGACCCCAAAAGTGCCCAAAAATGTGCCTTGGAAGTGGCCAAAATCATAATTTCCATATATCTCAAAATATATACGTGATATCAAAAATTTGGCTTCATATTCTTGATCGAGGGGCAAAATTGAGTGCGAATTAGGTCTAACCCCAATTTTAGAGCAGCCGTAACGAAATTTAGTTTTCCCAAGTTGGTGCAAAACAGTGGCGATTCGCGTTGGTACGACGACGTGCAACCATCCCAAACCAGTGTAAAAATGCCCTCCGCAGTAGGTCCGCATTATGGACTAGATGCAAAGATGTGTTGTTTGTTGCCAATGATTTTTATGTCGGTCCAAGGCTTTTTGGTTTTTTGGCATAAGTCTTTTCATGCGTGAAAATACCTATACTTTGCCATATTTCACCTTTATACCATACAAGACATTCCCCAATATTCTCTCTAACACTTAGATAAATATTTCACCCCAAATTTCAAGTCCCAAAACTCATTCGGATCATAAGGGTTTCACTCAAGCTTTAAGTCTCCATTTCCAATCTTCTTCAAGAATTCTGAAAAGTCAAGGTATGTGGGTTTTAACCATTGGGTCCTTTCACCCATGGTGTCCAAGCTTGTTTTTTACACAAATTTCATGTTTCTAAGTTTATTTTACTTATAGGTCTTCTAGTATGAATTTGACTATGAACTGTGTTGTAGTTTTGTAAAAGTGTTGCTATTTAAGCATGTTTTGAGCTATGAATCTTTGATATATCTTGAGATTTGATGAAGGGTTTTCATTTATATTGTTTGATGGTATTACCAAGTATTGGTGGAATGATTTAATTCAAGATTTCTAGCATGATTCCACTCTTTAATTGCATGATTTTACACTAGCATCGCACAACCACCAAGTGTTTGGTAAAATGTCCAGTTTAGATTTTTTGAGCCATTGATGATCTATTGCATGACCTATGACTTGTAGGACTTTATGATGATGAAAGGATGGTATAAATGTGTTGATTTTATGAAAAGTATCTATAGTGTTAGAAGTTGATCAATTGCCTCATTCGGGAGGTAGTAGGCCTAAACTACCATATTGGGGGGTATGTACCTCAATTTCCTCTCTCGGGATGTAGTAGGCTTCTGCAACCATGTTGGGGGTTTTGTACCTCAATTGTCTCGCTTAGGAGGTAGTAGGCCCATACTACCATGTTGAGGGGTTTGTACCTCAATTACCTCACCAAGGAGGTGGTAGGCCTTGGTTATTACACATGTAATATCTTCTATGTAAGCATGTTTTACTACTAGCATTAATCATGCATGTCATATTGCTTTATGCTTATTCAATGCCTAAATATGCATTTGAATTACGTTGTCTATCTCTTGTTGCATTGTATCCTACATACTTAGTACATTTATACATACTAACGCTTAATTTATGCCTACATGATGTCACCACATAGGGACTGGAGCCTCACTTGATCATCCTCCTCCACCACATGGCTAGTACGACTTCTCTACAAAGCAAGTGGTGAGTCCTCAACTTCAGAGATAAGGTCTTTGATCTTATGCTATGTATAGAAAATCTCTTTCCTTTTTGTTGTATGCTTGACTATGAGGGTGAGCCCGATTGCTTGTCTTGGCCCCCGCTAAGTTCTATGTTTACAGGTGTTGTTGGACAAGTTATGTAACGATGTTATGAGTTTGATTCTCCTTGACACTCTTGATGCTTTATGATATAAAAGATGTCCCATATCCCCGTTTATACCTATTCACTATCTCTTATTGTTATTTTATTGCTTCTGGAAACAAGGATATATAATGATATGTTAAGAGGCTTGCTTGGGGTCCCTTCGGGTTCCCCAAGTGCCGTGTCACATCTAAGCCCTAGGCTTGGGTCTTGATAAACTAAATATCAAAGCACTAGGTTGTTAATTATCCTCGGCATCCAAAACACAACTTCAATTAGTGTCTTATTCATGGTTATGAAGTGCACCACGACTATGAGTAAGAGGCTATGAGACAATTTAGGAAATGTTTTCCTTCTTCTTACTCTATGTCATGCTATGGAAGTTATGGTAAGATTTCCCCCTTAACAATTGTTCTTTGCTATGCTAGATCATGCCTAACACAAGAGGAAGAAGAGCCCACACAGCCGAGGAACAACTGGCTCATGGAGAGCTTCGGGATGCTCTCACCTTGCTATCTCAAGTTATGGCTAATCAAGCCAACCAAGGGGCCCAAGCCCCTTATGCTCTTACTCCGACATCTCGGGTGAGAGACTTTATGAGGATGAACCAACCATAGTTCAATAGGTCTAAGGTGGATAAGGACCCTCAAGAGTTTGTTGATGAGGTATACAAAGTGTTGGCTATCACGGATGTGAGGTCGGAAGATAAGGTGGGCGGCTTACAAACTCAAAGGGGTAGCCAAAATATGGTACACCCAATGGAAGGAGGAGAAGGGAAACAACCATGTGATTCTATTAGAGGAGTTTAAGATGGCTTTCCTCAACTAGTTCTTTCCTCTTGAGCTTAGGGAATCCAAATTAGTGGAGTTCATGATTTTGAAACAAGGATCTATGAGTGTGAGGGAGCATGCCCTCAATTTCAACCAACTCTCAAAATATGCTCACTTTGCTGTTGCTCGAGGTCTAGAATGAATAAGTTTGTGATGGGTGTATCAGATTTGCTGAGTGAAGAGTGTTATACCACAATGTTGATTAATGACATGGATTTGTCCAGCTTAATGTCTTATGCCTAACAACTAGAGGGAGAGAAATTGAGGAAGAGAAGGGGGCATGAAGCCAAGAGGGCTCATTTTGATGGTAAGTTCGAAAGTCTCAAGGGTGGCTAGTTTTATCAAGGCCAAGGGTCTTCTCATGCTCCTAATAGGAGGTTTGTCAATGACTGCCCAAGAGTCCAAAGTGATGGTGGTATGGGGCCTAATCCTATATATCTAAAATTTGGTAAGGGTCATGGTGGCCCATGCTTGAGGGCTACTAATTCTTGCTATAATTATAGGGAAGCAGGCGATAAGCTGATCAATTGCCCTCGTAATCGGAATAAGGGTAAGAATATTCATCCACAACGTCGGGGTGCTAATGTGGTTCCTTTGGGGACAGGAGGCCAACAAGGTGGTTCCCCAAGGCACAATTGGTTTTATTCTTTACATAGGAGGCAAGGGGTTGATGAGGTGCCCAATGTCATCATCGGTATCTTAAAAGTCTTTGATTTTGATGTGTACACATTGATAGACTCGGGTTCCACTTTTCTTTTGTTGTTTTGCTTATTGCAAAAAACTTTCATGCTGGGCCCGAATTGTTGTGTGAGTCTTATAAGGTATCTACTCCTATTTGTGCATCTATTGCTGCTAGAAAGGTCTATAGAAATTGTACCATTTGCATCTTGCATAAAAATTTGCCTTGTGATCTTGTTGAGTTAGATATCGATGATTTTGATGTCTTTGTTAGGATGGATTGGTTATATACATACTATGCCTCTATTGATTATAGAACCCGTTGGGTTAAATTCTAATTCCCAATGAACCCATCCTTGAGGGGGAAAGTCATGATATGGTGGTCAAGGGTAGGGTTATCCTTTGCATTAAAGCTCAAAAATTGATCTCTAAGGGGTGTCTCTATCATCTTGTGAGGGTTAAGGATGTGGAGTCCAAAGTTCTTTCTATATTATCGGTTCTGGTGGTAAATGAGTTTCTTGATATCTTTCCTATTGACCTTCCTAGTGTTCCTCCTAAAAGAGAAATAGACTTTGGTATAGACCTCTTTCCCGATACTTAACCTATTTTATTCCCCCTTACTATATATCCCCGATGGAGTTAAAGGAGTTGAAGGAGCAATTGAGGGTCTTATCAGAGAAGGGTTCTATTAGGCCTAGCCAATCACCTTAGAGTACACCGGTGTTGTTTGTGAAGAAGAAGGATGAGTCTCTTAGAATGTGTATTGACTACTGATAACTTAATAGGGTCACCATAAAGAATAAGTACCATATACCAAGGATTGATGATTTGTTTGACCAACTTCATGGAGCTAGTCACTTCTATAAGATTGATCTTTGGTCCTGGTATCATCATGTGAAGGTGAGGGAGTGTCACATTACCAAGACGGCCTTCCGAACTAGGTATGGGCATTATGAGTTTGTTGTTATGTCTGTTGGGTTGACCAATGCAACGACTATCTTCATGGATCTTATGAATATGGTATTTAAACCCTACCTTAATTTGTTTGTTGTGGTTTTCATTGATGATATCTTGATCTACTCTAAGAGTGGGGAGGAGCATGTGGGTCAGTGAGGGTGGTGTTGCAAGAATTGAGGGATGAGAAGTTGTATGCTAAGTATGAGAAAGGTGAATTTTGGTTGAAGGAGGTTGCATTTCTAGGTCATATGGTGTCGGGGGATGGTATTAAGGTGGACCATAAAAACATGGATGTGATTAGAATTTGGCCTAGACCATTGACCTCATCGGACATTAGGAGTTTCTTGGGCTTAGCAGGTTGTGTCGGGGGATGGTATTAAGGTGGACCAAAAAAACATGGATGTGATTAGAATTTGGCCTAGACCATTGACCTCATCGGACATTAGAAGTTTCTTGGGCTTAGCAGGTTACTACCAGAGGTTTGTGAATGAGTTCTCTTCTATTGCTTCTCCCATGACTAATTTGACTAAAAATAAGGCTGTTTGTGTAGACCGATGAGTGTGAAAAGAATTTCCAAACATTTAAGGATAAGCTTGTCTCTGCTCATATCTTGTCTTTACCAGAAGCATTGGAAAGGTTTATTATGTATTGTGATGCCTCTCGGATTGGTTTGGGTTGTGTGTTGATGCAAAATGGTAAGGTAATAGCATATGTTTCTAGGCAACTCAAAATGTACAAAAAGAATTATCCTACTCAAGATCTTGAATTGGCCGCCATGGTTTTTGCTCTAAAAATTTGGCATCATTATTTGTATGGGGAGCATGTTGATGTGTTCATAGATCATAAGAGTTTCCAATATATGTTCACCCAAAATGATCTCAACTTGAGACAAAGAAGGTGGTTAGAACGTGATGACCTAAGCCTAGGGCCTAGAAGTGACACGATGCATGGGGAACCCGAAGGGACCACAAGCAAGTGTCTGAACATACCATACACAACATTGGTCGTGAAAGCAAGAAAACAACAACAAGCGATAGAAAATGGGGATAATTGGGGATACGGAACAACTTTTATACCATAAACAACAAGAGTAGAGAGAGTCAAAGCTCATAGCATAATACATAGCATGTCCAACAACACTTCTACTACATAGATAAGAGCGAGGGCTAAGACAAGCAAACGGGCTCACCCTCATAGTCAATACATACATAAATAAAAGATATTCTTAGGCATAGCAAGAGATCATAAGAATCTCCCCCGGATTAGAGGACTCACTAACAAGCTTCGGAGAATTTGTACTAGCCACGTGGAGGAGAAGGAGGATCAAGCAGTGCTCAGGTTCCTACATGGTGACATCATATAGGCATAGAGTATGCGTTAGTATGTTTTAATGTACTAAGTATTTAGGATGCAATGCAACAAGAGATAAGTAACATACTTGAAAATCATAAACATAAGCAATGTGTAGCATATAACAATATGGCACGCATGTGAGATATTTGTAGTGAATCATGCTTATATAGAACATCAACATGTGTAAGGTGTGACCATCATAGTGATATCCAAGGCCTACCACCTCTTTGGAGAGGCGCATGAGGTAACCCCCCAATATGGTTGATAAGGTACATAAACCCCTACATGGTTATGAAGGTACAAACCTCAAGAAATCATAACTGGACATTTTATCAAACACTTGGCGGGTATGTAGTGGTAGTGTAAAACCATGTAATTCAAGAGTAGAATCATACTATAAAACATAGTGTAAAACCATCAATAGATACTAGGTAACACCCTCAAGCAATACACATCAAAACCCTTTCATTAAATCTCACCATAGATCTTAGATTCATTACTCAAAACATGCTAAAATAATCAAAATTTCATAAACCCAAACATAATGTGTAGTGCTATTCATAATAAGTAAGACCTATGAGTAAATGAACTTTAAGTCATGCAATTTTTGGTAAAAGGAAGCTTGGGCATCATGGGTGAAAGGAATCCATGAAAGAAACCCACATACCTTAGCTTTGGAAAATAGTTTGATGAATATTGGAGATGGAGACTTGAAGCTTGAATGAGAAATTTAAGATTCGAATAAGTTTTGGGACTTGACACTAGGAGAAAAATGTGAGTCTAAGTGTTTGAGTAAGTATTAGGAATGTCTTGAATGATATGAGGGTGAAATATGGCTAAGTGTAGTATTGTCACGCTTGGGAACACTTACGCCCAAGACCTAAAAGCCTTGGACCGAGATAAAACTAACTGACAGCAAAATACACAGGTCCGCGTCTGGTTGTTGTGGAGGTGAAATTAACATATATCCATGGCAGCTGCATGTCACGGCACTTTCGCGGATCTATTCTGGATAAGGAAAATTATGAAAATTGAAATTGCTAATCGTTTGCTGTTAAATTGGGGTTAGACTCATTTTTCACTCAATTTGACCCCGTAAACAAGAATATAAAGTCAGAATTTCAATATCACACACGAATTTTGAGATATATCAAAATGACAATTTTGGGCACTTTTTTGGGTCATTTCATAGAACATCTTAAGGGTTATTATATGAGTGTGCATTATAATCTCGGTAAATCTAATGTGGTGGTGGATGCTTTGACTAGGGTGTCAATGGGTAGTCTAGCTCATGTTGATAGTTGTGGCAAAGAGGTGGCTAGAGAGGTCCATTAGTTGGCTAGGTTGGGGGTTAGTTGGAAGAGGTTGATAATGGTGGCATTGCGGTTGTTGATGGTTCAAAGTCTTCCTTGGTTGATGAGATAAAAACAAAATAAGACCTTGATTCCTCCTTGTTCGAATTGAAGGCCTTGGTGAGAGAGAGCAAGGTGGAGGCTTTCTCCCAAGGGGGAGATGGTGCCCTTGATACCAAGGTAGGTTGTGTGTACATTGTGTTGATGACTTGAGAGAGAAGATTCTTGATGAGGCTCATAATTCTTCCTATTCTATCCACCTCGGTTCTACCAAGACGTATAGGGATTTGAGGGATGTGTTTTGGTGGGGAGGTATGAAGAAAGACATTGCCAAGTTTATATCCAGTTGCCACAGTTGCCAACTAGTCAAAGCTGAACACCTATGGCCGGGTGGCCTAACCCAAGACATGGAGATTCCTACTAGGAAGTGGGAGAAAACTAACATGGATTTTCTAGTTAGGTTGCTTAAGACTAGAAAGGGTTTTGATTCTATTTGGGTTGGGTTGATAGAATTACAACGTCGGCTTATTTCCTAACCCAAGATATAGAGATTCCTTTTTGGAAGTGGGAGGAAACTAACATGGATTTTTTGGTTGGGTTGCCTAAGACTAGAAAGGGTTTTGAGTCTATTTGGGTTGGGTTGATAGAATTACAAAGTCGGCTCATTTCTAACAAGTTAAGACTACATATGGATCTAAAAACTATGCTAAATTGTACATTCATAAGTTGGTAAGATTGCATAGGGTGCCCTTCTCCATCATATCGAATCGTGTGCTCCACTTACTTAACACTTTTGGAGGTCCTTCAAAAGAGGTCTTGGAACCAAGGTAAAGCTTAGTACGACCTTTCAACCACAAATGGATGGCCAAGCTGAAAAAACTATTCAAACTCTTGAGGATATGCTTAGAGATTGTATTTTTTAGTTTAAGGGTAGTTTAGATGATCATTTTCCATTAATTGAGTTTGTTATAACAATATTTATCAATCTAGCATTAGTATGGATCCTTTTGAGGCCTTCTATGATAGGCATTGTAGATCATCTGTTTAATGTTTTGAAGTTGGAGAAATGGCTTTGATGAGTCCGGATCTGGTTATGGAGTCTATGGAGAAGGTAAGGTTGATTAGATAAAGGTTGAAAACAGCCTAAAGTCGTCAAAAGTCCTATGCCAATGTGAGAATAAGAGAGCTTGAATTTAAAGTTGGTAATTGGGTCTATTTTAAGGTGTCATCCATAAAGGGTGTGGTTCTTTTGGTAAGAAGGGTAAATTAAGTCCAATATATGTAGGTCCTTATATGATGATAAGGAGAACTAGTAAGGTGGTCTATAAGTTGGAGTTGCCTAGGGAAATGGATTTTGTTTTTCTGGTCTTTCATATATCTATGTTGAGGAAATGTATGGGTGATCCGGATGGCATTGTTCCACTGGATGTTGTGTGGGTAGTTGAACAGAACTTGACATATGAAGAAGTTTCAGTAGATATCTTGGATAGGCAAGTGAAGAGGTTGAGGAACAAGGATGTTGCTTCTATTAAGGTCCTTTGGAGGAATCAACAAGTCGAAAGTGCTACATGGGAGGCCGAAGCGGACATTCAAATACGATATCCCTATCTCTTACATTCCACTCAAGTGCACAACCAAAGATATGTAATGATACTTTAAGAGGCTTGCTTGGGGTCCCTTCGGGTTCCATCCCTATCTCTTACATTCCACTCAAGTGTAAGGTACTAATTCTAAGTCCCCTATGTGATTTCAAGTCTTATGTTTCAGCCCCTATGTCATTTACATGCATTCATGTTTATGTTGACAATTGCATGATGATTTTTGACATTTATGTTGAGATTTTTGAAAATGATGTTTAAGTGCATTGTTACATTATTGTTGTCGCTGATTTCTACACAATTACTCTTCCCATATATGTTTCTTTGACATTCGAGGACGAATATTCCCTAGGGGGAGATATTGAAACGACCCCAAAAATGTGCCATGAAAGTGCCCAAAATTGTAATTTCCATATATTTCAAAATTTGTGCATGATATCAAAAATGCGACTTTATATTCTCGATCAAGGGGCAAAATAGAGTGGGAAAAGGGTCTAACCCCGATTTTAGAGCAACCATAATAAAATTTGATTTTCCCAAGTTGGCGCAAAATAGTGGCAATCCGCATTGGTACCGCGATGCGTAGCCATCGCCGACCAGTGTAAAAATGCCCTCTGCGTAGGTCCGCATCACGAATCAGACACAGAGATGTGTAGTTTGTTGTCAGTGATTTTTATATCCATCCAAGGCTTTTGAGTCTTGGTCGTAAGTCTTCCCATGCGTGAAAATACCTATACTTAACAATATTTTACCTTCATATCATACAAGACATTCCCTAAAGCTCTCTCAAACACTTAGGAAAACATTTCACCCCAAATTTCAAATCCCAAAACTCATCTGAATCTTGAGGATTTCACTCAAGCTTTAAGTCTCCATTTTTAATCTTCATCAATAATTCTCCAAAGTCAAGGTATGCGGGTTTCAACCATTGGATCCTTTCACCCATGGTGGCCAAGTTTCCTTTATATACAAAATTTCATGTTTTTAAGTTTAATGTACTTATGGGTCTTCTAGCATGAATTTGACTATGAACTATCTTGGGGTTTTGTAAAAGTATGACTATTTTAGCATGTTTTGAGCTATGAATCTTTGATCTTTCTTGAGATTTGAAGAAGGGTTTTGAGGTATATTGTATGATGGTATTACCAAGTATTGGTGGGATGATTTACTTCAAGATTTCTACAATGATTTCACTATTTAATTGCATGGTTTTACACTAGCATTGGACACTCACCAAGTGTTTGATAAAATGTCTGGTTTAGGGTTCTTGAGCCATTCATGATGTATTGCATCACCTATGACTTGTATGACTTTATGATGATGAAAGGATGGTATAAATGTGTTGATTTTATAAAAAGTATCTATAGCATTGGAAGTTGATCAATTTTCTCATTCGAGAGGTAGTAGGTCCAAACTACTATGTTTGGAGGGGGTGGTAAATACCTTAATGTCCTCGCTCGGGAGGTAGTTGGCCCGTGCAACCATGTTGGAGGGTTAGTACCTCAATTGCCTCCCTCAGGAGGTAGTAGGCCTGTGCAACCATTATGATGTGTTTGTACTCAATTGCCTCGCTCAGGAGGTAGTAGGCCCCTGCAATCATGTTGGGGGGGTTTTACACCTCAATTTCCTCGCTTAGGAGGTAGTTGGCCCATGCAACCATATTGAGGGGTTTGTACCTCAGTCCCCTCGCAAAGGAGGTGGTAGGCCTTGGTTATTAATAATTGTCTATTACTACACATGTAATATATTCTATGTAAGCATATTTTACTATAGGCATTGATCATGCATGCCATATTGATACATGCTTATTCATTTCCTAAATATGCATTTCGATTATGTTGATTATATGTTGTTGCATTTCATCCTACATACTTAGTACATTCAAATGTACTAATGCATATTTTATGCCTACATGATGTCACTATGTAGGGACTGGAGCCCCATTTGATCATCCTCCTCTATACGTGGCTAGTATGATTTCCCTACAAAGCAAGTGGTGAGTCCTCAACTTCGGGGACAAGGTCTTTGATATTATGCTATGTATAAAGACTCTCTTTCCTTTTTATTGTATGCTTGACTATGAGGGTGAGCCTAGTTGATTGTATTGGCTCCCGCTAAATTCTATGTTTAGAGGTGTTGTTAGACAAGTTATGTAATGATTTCATGAGTTTGATTCTATTTGACTGTCTTGATGCTTTATGATATGAAAGATGTCTCATAGCCCCGTTTGTCACTATTCATGATCTCTTATAGTTATTTTATTACTTTCACAACCAAAGATATGTAATGATACTTTAAGAGGCTTGCTTGGGGTCCCTTCGGGTTCCTCATGCGTGGTGTCACGTCTAGGCCCAAGGCTTGGATCATGACAATTTTTGATATCAAATTGCATACAGTGAACCTATTACTCGAACTTGGTAATTTGTGAATTATTTATTATGGTTATTATTATGATTGTGATTGCAGGTCGGGTGTCACAGTAACGACCCTCAAGGTCATTTGTGTGTTATTGCATATTTTTCATTGATTAGAGTATCCCTATAGTGATATTAAGTTGTTTATGACTTGCTGCATTGATATTTTAGTCGCCTGGTCATTCAATTGGAAGTTGTGCAGATTTTTGTATGAAAGGTAAGATTAATGTTGAAAAATGAGTCTTGCAGTAAAGTCTGGGTAAACATTCTCAGAATGGAATTCTGGCAGTTCCATAGCTCCTGAATGATAAAATTAGTCTAGAAGCTTGGAAGGTTTGAGTATCGAGGTTTTGGTGTTACTTTATACCGCATTTTTCATTTTAACTTTTAAAATAGGCCAATACTTGACTTTCATCATCATTCTTGGAAAACATATGGAAATTGAAATTTGGACAAAACGGTTAGCTTTGGAACATTGAATTTGGTTTAAAATGACCATTCGTTCGACTGTTGAGGCTTTCAGTTGTGTTTTGGGCCCCTCGATTGAAATTGAGAAAATATCAAGTTAGGGGACCTACATTATCACGATACAACTTCTCAGGCCATTATGGTGCCTAATATAACTTGTCGTTATGCAAGCCAATTCATAACCTAGAATAATAACTAAGCTGTATTAGGGGAAACCAACAGAATGTAATATAAAATAGGCAATACAGAAGAATAAAAGCAAGAAAGAACTAACTAAATATATATAATGATCCCTCCCAGAATCTAGAAGTCACTATTACATAGCAGCTATACACAAAAATAAAGAGTACAACTCTAAAAAGTAAACCAAAATATACACAAGATTTGACTAGTCTCAATTGGGACACCAGAGAACTAGAATAGAAGGATTCAAGGAATGATAAGACTGTCACACTAAACTCCAAGAAACCAAACCAACCATAAACCATGATTATTTGAGGGTAGGAGATTTGTAGAATTTGGGTACTGAGGCTGGGAGGACTACTACCCGGATGCTCGTTCGATAAAGTAGGGCAGTCGAGGATGGGACTACCATTAGTTGAATGTTCTCTTGATTTAAATGAGAGGTTGAGACTGGTACTACTACCCAAGTGCTCGCCAAATGTAAAAGGGGACTGAGGTTGAGTCTTTACTAGATGATGCTCGACTAATTAGTATAGGGGGCCAAAGCTAGGGTACCAGTACTTGGATGCTCGCAAAATGTAATCAGAGGTGCCTAATTTCTCTTTCCTTAAATCCATAAATTATAAGTTACAAAGGATTTCCTTCCACAATGATATGGATCTTGCGACCATTCAAATATCATCTGGAAGCCAAAAATGAGGTAATATGGTACCTAACTCTATGAACATACAAAAAGCCATCGAATGTGACAGAATATGGATGATAGAGTGATACTCGTGAAAGTTTTTGCCTAGCTAAGGTTCAACTACCTCACACAAGTCTACTACATAATTCTATAGGAATCATGGCTAGCTGAACTATGTCAGGAAATCTAAAGCATGTTCTAATATCCTGAACTAAGACCAAGATGTTTCATAACATTAACAATAGAAAACCGACAATAATAATGATAGAGAAACCAAGAAACATTAGGGATCACATGCTTATAAATAACCCAAGTACCTGAAAGGACCTAAACCATGCTTCTAATCCTAATGCTCAGAAATAATCTTCCCAACCACAACTATTTCAACAATACCACATGCACTCAGAAATGCAGAATCTACTGGAAGGTGGTACTACTAATAATGAAATAAGCTAAAAAGATGTACTACATGTTCATGTCTACTCGATAATATCAATTAGGCCTATTTCATTAATTCTAACACATAGTGCATGTAAACTTGCTACCCCGCTCAAATTCCAACCAATTCAACATGATTACATGTCAATTAGCTCAGACTAAGAAAGGAAAGTCGTAGCCTACCTATAGGCTGATCCTGTGCGCACTAGCTCACTCTCCTGAAGCCTTTCCCTATTGTACTTCCTCGAAATTTATCGAAAACATACTCTCAATGTCATTACATCTGTTTTGACACTAAAATCATAAGGAACATAGACAAACCAATTTCAAGTCCTACAAAATATGGGACATGCATCCACACTTTCAGAATTTGCCTCAAAAACTAGTCTTGAACAATGACCTAATCTCAATTAACAATACCAAAACAAAATTTAATCTAAAATTCAACATGAAATCGACATACAACAAAAATCCCAAGATTAGCTAAAAAGTCTCGAAAGGGCAACAATGATGGGGGAAATTTTACCAGAAACAAGTTTCAAAATTCAAAATGAACAACCACAATACTTGCAAAATTTCGCACAATATAGACCCAAGAATCATTAAAAAATGGAATCCAAATGGCCATGTTATCATCACTCAAAATTAGAAAAAAAATCCAATTCAAAATACATTGAACAATAGCTATAAACGCAAAAATTACCTTAAATGAAGCTTCAACATTACTTTCCAATGGTTCCAATATGCTCCTTACAAAGTTTCCTTGAATTCAAACCGTTGAATTACAAAGTTTTAGTCCAAGATGAGATATCTCCTTGGAATGGTATGTATGCGAGCAGAAAATGACGAAGGGCAAATATATAAAACCACCTCAAGTATTGCTATAGAGACCCCTCCTAAAAAGGGAGGGCCTTACTATACCAAGGCATTGATTGCTATAACGATACCACCTATAGAAAGTCAAGGGTCACTGTAGCGACACCTCTCTCCTATGCAGATGTCACTATAGTAAGCCAAGGCTGCTATAATGTTGGCACTAGCTGATTTTTCAAACTTTTAATTTTTGACAGAGCACTCAAAATTCATCTGGGATCTTATATACAAAAATAAACTATGCTACCCTACCAAACTCGATGTAGTGCAGTTGAAATTCCTATATGACCAAGGGGCTCATGACGAGAATGATAAGACTGTCACACATATGACCAAGGGGCTCATGACGAGATCCAAAGTCTCGAGAACTAAACCAATGGTCATTCCAGATCAAACTCAACTTTTCAAAACTAACTATGTTGTTAGAATTTTCATTCGGCATGTTTTCCAATAATATTGGCCAATGTCAACTGTTGGTCAACTCTTACGGCTAAAATGTAAAACTTGGTATAAACTTATATTGAAGGCCATGATTCTCAAGTTGACCATGCTTAAAGCCTAATTTGGCTATTTCATAGCTGAGGTCGTTCATCTATGCTCTTTGCACAAGAATTATCTTTTCAAGACATAAACCCTTAAAAAAATAGAAAAATGCACAATTCCCTAATGAACAGCCAAGCCACCATGCCACTAGTGTCGATAGGTTATAAGTTACTTAAGGTCACTATAGGAACACTCTAATGGTGAAAATAATGCAGGGAAGGCAAAATGACTCAGAGGGTAATTAAAATATTTACTAGTAAAAGAACTTTTATGCACAAACATAAGCATAGAATCATACCTATGGCCTCAATTAAGTGGGGGAACCACTCTTACATCTTTTACTTAGTCTCTCGGTTAGCCTTCTATAATTACCCTCCAGGTGCTTTCTATTTTTTCCTAGTTATTCTATTTATTTGAGCATGTGTATAGTAATCTCGAGATGTTTGTGACTTATTGGGGCTGTTGGTGTGCTTATTGGATGAGTTGATTATGGTTTATGTGAGTTTTTGAGCTAAATAGAAAGTTATAATTGTAAAAATGAGTTTACTAGTAAAGTCCTAGTAAACGACCTCAGAATAGAATTCTGGCGACTCCATTTATTCCGAAATGGCCAAATTCATCTAGGAGCATGATTGGCCCAAGAGTTAAGGGTCCCATACTGAGTTTAAGTCAGAAATTACAAAATTATTTCAACCAAAATTTAAAAAGTATATTTATGAAAAAACTTATGTATGAGATAAAAAAATGATTCTTTTCTTTTGAAAATGGGCATTTTAGAACACCCTCGAAATGGAAATGTAATGGCGTGCTTAGCTCTGAAATGTCAACTATATCTTGATATGACTTTTCATTGGATTGCAAGGACTTCCGCGTGTGTTTTGACCCCCCCAGTTCTTTTAGCTAAAATTACCTGGAAAGAAGTGTGACCTTCTTTCTTCTATAGGAGGTTCTGTTAGGAATTCCAACTGCACTATTGGATCCAGAACATCAAATTTTGAACTTATCATTAGGAATTTGCAGAAGATAAGATTGGCCACTGTCCTGCGTTCATATGGCCCTTGGAATTTTCATGAAGGCCTAGCACAAAGCTCCACATTCATGCATCAAGGCCCATGTTCGTGGAGGCCTGGCATTTTCCAACCCCACATTCACAGCCTGCGACCTGCATTCTTGTAAGGTAAGGTGGTGAGGTGGTTCATCCAGCCTTTAAAAGGCTTGGTGGTGAGGCATTTACACGAAAAACATCATTCAAACATAATGTTTGATCTGTAACTCCATTTTTAGTGACACAAAAGGTTATGTTGTACAAAGTTTTTCAAGGAACCCCATGGGAGAGTCAAATTTTAGTTTTGATCAAATTTTGAGGTAAAATTACTATTTTATCTAATTATGTATCATAAATTGGTGAAAACTTTACATGGAGATATCTTGATCATTTCTCATCAGAATTATATGGAATTTTGGTCTAATTTGTTATGTTTTTTTAGATGAATGTTGTGGTATGTTTAGATGTGATAATTTGATTATATTTCTGTGCAATTTAATTGAGAAGTTTTGTATATAAAAGTTTTTTTATAAGAAATGTAACATCATTTTTTGAGCTATCTGTCCCTATTTTAGGACCCATTTTGAGCTAAATTTCTAGCTATAGATTTAGGGTGGCATAGAGATCATTTTACAGGGGTTAGTATGGGATTTCGGGCTTGGGCCCTATTTTTCCCCATTTTAGTCATAATTGACATATTTTCCCTTGATTCTTGAGCTTTTATAGTCAAATTAGTCATAATGATCTAGTCTTTCATGTTTTGTCAACTGAATTGCATCTGCAGGCGATCAGAAAGGCGTAAGCTTGAGTGGACTAATGCAGAGACTGAGGAACAACTTTATAGGTAGGCTAGGCTTCATTATCCTTTAGACTGAGTTGAAATGGATGTTGTGATTGTATGTGGACTGAACCTATAGAGATGTATATTCTATATGTATTGGTGTGAGATATATATGTTATGTATAATGATATGAGATGATGGTTACTATATTGGGTATGACATTAGCTATAGCTATGATATTAGCTGAGTGTTGGCACTATAAAACTATGGATGGCCCGTAAAAGCTGGATATGACCTGATGCCATGTGACAGGTATGTATATTTGGCTTGGCCCTTATCAGTATTTGTGTGTAGACTTATGCAATTGATACATAATATCTTGTGAGATCAGTTGTTTACTGTGTGTTGTACTATGGACTTGTTCTAGAGGATATATATGATTCAGATAGCCCTGTTATTCTAGATAGCTGTGATATAGTTGTGACTATCCATGTTTGTTCTATGTACTTGTGGCTTGCTAGGTTGTTATATATTAGTCTCTGGTACACATGATTATGTACTGGTTCAGTGATATATATGTCTTTACATACAACTGGTAGTCATTGTACATTTGGTAGACCTACTTCATACTAGGAGAACATGCTATATTCTATGAAATGTCATAATTGTGCTTCTATTTAGGCATTATGACTCTTGACATAAGATACAATATTGCTAAACCTCTGATGATCTAGAAAGGTTAATGTGATTCTATTAGGGGGATGTATGCCATATACTATGGTAGTCATTGGGCTATCGGTGGTTGATATAATATCGATATGAATTTGTCCTTAGGACTACTATCTTGCTCTAAAGATTACCATATTATCAGTGGATCGCCACATAGTTGCCTTGGTGGTTATCATTTGTATCAGCTGGGTGGTTGTATGATCCACGATAAGTGACATGCTGCCCTAAAGTGTCTATACAAAGAGCCACAACATTACATGTAGATTAGGGACCTAGGGAGGCCTACAAGGTCGGGTGTCATAACCTGATACAACATGCATTTAAGGATCGGGTGTCATGGCCTGGTATAACATATATTTGAGGAACGGGTGTCACAACCTGATACACATATATTCTATGATTGGATAATACATTCCATCATGGTTAGGGAGAATTTTTGTCCCTTGGAGATTCATCCCACCATATATGTGTAAGCATTAGGTTTGGGTGTCATGAGCTAACATGATTCTCAGGATCAAGTGTTATGTTCCATAGGATCATATTCGAACGCCACAAGTCGACAAGGGTATACTATACTACACAAATTCTACCATACCAGCATTTGGTACCTTGGTTGTGAGAGGGTGTACCCTCTAGGATTTTGGGGGTTCTGGATGTGTATAGACAAAGATAGTAGGGGATTATATGCATGTACAACCCAACCCCTTGACCATGTGATACTAATGTTATGGTTTCAGCTATGATTTTGTTAGTTGGGTTGTCATTAGGATAAATTAATGTCACTGATATACTCTCTATTGGCCTCAGTTTAGATTTGCCAACTTTATTACTATTTTTACATTGAACACTCTATATTTACAGTGTATCACTCAATCTGCCGATGACTCCTACTGAGTACCTTTTACTAGTACTCACCCTTATATTTCTGCATTTTCCCATGGTGTAAGTGCAGGTACTAGCTGTATCAATTGAGTTGGGGGTTCATGGACAATTTAGGAGACTTTGGTAAGCATTAGAAGCTCTAGACATTCTATAGTCTCCTTCTAATTTTGGTGGCCGTATTTTGTCTACAGACATTAGCCTATATATTATAGTTTTGAGTCTATATGTAGGAGTCTTCTGGTTATGTATATGATTATTATGTATATATACATGAGTGTGTGCTTGAATCTTTAGTAGCTCTGTGCAGATGACATCCATGTTTTAGGTAGATTGTGTTTAGTTTTTTCATATGTTGCTAGTATTTCTATGTCAGGGATTCTGGATAGTTCCTATGGGTGGGTTGGCTGACCTATAGCCAGGATCTAGCAGGCACCATCATTACTTGAAAATTGAGTTATCACACCTCCTGAATTGAATATTGTTGCCACTGAACCTTAACAAATGGTATGGACCTAGAGCGAAGCTAGCCATCATCCCAGGCTAATATAGCTACGGGCTTCTTAATATAAGTCAGGTGGTCATCCAACTTAGCATGTTCATACTAAAGCACGTAGGACTTATCTGGAATGTACCGGTGCAACATTAAAACATGAAAAATCATATCGATAAGTGAAAACATTGGAGGCGGGGATAACTACAACCTCACAAATATGCCTCAATTTCTCAAGTGGCCCAATATACCAAGAGATAAGCTTGCCCTGCCAACCAAACCTCATTACGCCCTTTAAGGGAGATACCTATAAAAATACCCAATTACTATTACTAAAGGATAAAGGGTGTTGCTTGTCATCCGCATAACTCTGATGAAGGCTCTATGCTATCTCTAATCTATCCCAAACTCTGACTAAAGGTATCCTGAAGGGAGTCTATCCTATGCGACCTGGGCTCTGTGGACATGAAGTAACCAACGAAAGTGCGAAAATGCCCATCGTATGGGGCCTTGAACGGGGGCATATGAATACTTGAATGATAGTTATTGTTTTATGCAAACTCTACTAATGGAAAATATTGGTGCCGTTGACACTGAATCTCCAATACATAGGCCCGTAACATATCCTCCAGGACATTTAATAGTATGCTCTAATAGTCCATCTGTCTAGGGCTGAAATATTGTGTTGAGGTTTGCCCGGGTACCCAACTCCCTTTGAAAAGCTCTCCAGATGCTAGATATAAATTGTGACCCTCGATCAGAGTTAATAGATATTGGCACCCCATGAAAATGGTCTATCTCTTCTATATAAACTAAGGCTATCCATTAAACAATATGAGTAGACTATAGTGGGGAGAAATGGGCAGACTTGGTCAATCCATCCATGATGTATATTATCAATAAACCTAGAATTTTGAGCCTACCTTATCAACAAATTCATCAGGAATCGCTCCCACTACCACTCAGGAATAGGCAATCTCTAGAATTCCTTACCGGGCCCCTAATGTGTGCCTTTACCTTGCTAGCAACTACGAAAACAAGACACATAATCTGAGATATCTCTGCTTATACCACACAACCAATAATGTTGCCTGAAGGCACTATACATCTCTGTGATGCCCAGATGAATATAATATCTTGAGTAATAGGCCTCACGAGGAAAAAACTAAATTAAGTTTCCAACTTTGGGAACACATAGGAGGCTATCATACAACCAAAACACATCTTAATCAATAAATGCTTGACCACCCTCCCCTCAGAATAATAACTCTCAAAGCTCAACTATAACCTCATCCTCAAATTTTCAGCTGTGAATCAGATCAAGGATGAATAGACCTCAACAAAGGCTTATATCCATGCAGAATCTGAAACATCCAAGCTAACCATCTTATTAAGGACCGAATATCCAAACCCTAAGGTCACCCCATAATTGGTAGGTAAGTTAGGCTGGCCTTACTCTTTACCTTTTGACTCAAGTCGCCTACTACCACATTTGCCTTGACTGGATGATAGAGGATAGTCAAATCATATTCTTCTAGGAGCTCAAGAACATCTCTCTATTGAGAATTAAGGTCCCTCTAGTTCTAAATGTACTAAAGCACATGATGGTACATCTATATGTCATAGTGGACCCCATTAGATTGTTCCACTACATAATCAGTGTGAAGACTACTAGCGCTAACTGTAAATCATGAGTGGGACAGTTACGTTCATGTGGCCTCAAGTATTAAAAGGCATAGATAATAACTTAACCTTGTTGCATCAACACATATCTTAGAGAAACATAGATGCATCATAATATATAGTAAAGTGCAAGCCCTCTACTGGAAGGGTAAAGATAGATTTGATGGTCAGTAACTCATTGAGCCTTCAATATCTCAACTCACACTCCTCAAATCACTCAAAAAGGATATTTTGATGGGTCAATTAGTTAATGAGGTAGCAATAGTAGAGAATCCCTCAACAAAGAATCGTTATTACCCAACAAAACCAATGAAACTTTATATCTATTTGACTATTGTATCCCCAACTCAATCTCGAATGGCCTTAATCTTTTATGGATCTATATAATGCTATCCATAAGCACTATGTGTCTTAAAAATGGCACTGACTCCAACCAAAACTCACACTTTATAAACTTAGCATAAAGTTGATGATCTCTCAATGTGATGAGTATAATCCGTAGATGCTAACCATTCTCAACCCTGATCCATGAGTATACTAAAATATAATCAATGAATACGATAAAAAAAAGTATAGATAGCTCCTAAGTACTCGGTTCATAAAGGCTATAAAAGTAGCAGGTGCATTAGTAAGCCCAAAAGACATCACACAAACTCATAAGTTTCCATACCAGATCTAAAAGACAGTCATATGAACAATAGTTACCCTAGTCCTCAGCTAGTTGTAACTGAGTCTGAGGTCAATCTTAGAAATCTTAGGGAAACTTGAAGCTGGTCTAGTAAATCATCAATACAAGGGAAAGGATAATATTTCTTCAGGGATAACTTATCACGATGGATATAGCCTATGCTTATTCATCAGGTCTTGACCTTCTTCTTAACAAATAGGATAGGAATATTGCATGTCAGTACACTTGAACAAACAAACCCCTTACCTAAAAGGTCCTCAAGCTGAACACTAAGCTATCAAAGCTCTGTAGGAGCCATCTAATAGGGTGAGACTTATATTAGCTTAGTTCTCGACTCCATGTCTATGGAAAAGTCAATATCTCTCTTTCGAGGTAAGGTATGGCAGGTCAGTAGGAATCTATAATGACTCTTTGTGTCATTTCTGTTTATTTGAGTAGGTGTATGGTAATGTTGGGCCATTAGTGTTTTTTGAGGACTATTAGGATGGTTATTAATTAAGTTTGTTATGATTTATGTGGATTTTTAAGTTAACGAGACGTTAAAAGATAAGTTTTCTAGTAAAGTCCTACACAAAAAGTCTCAGAATAGAATTGTGACAATTCCATCAGTTCTAGAATAGTTGGAGTAGGCTAGGAGCATGGTTAGTCTGAGGTTGGAGAGTACTATGTGGGTTTAAGTCAATGGGTGCAAAATAAGTTCAATCGGAAGCTAAAGTATGATTTTTGATAAAATAAAAACCAAGCCACACGTGGTCATAATAGAAATTTAATGGCTTGGTCAACTGCGAAACATAAAAAATCGCCTAGAATGACTTTTCATCGGATGACAGAGGCTTCTAGGTCCATTTTGATGCCCTTAGTTATTTTGGGTGAAAGTAGTCGAAAAGAGGTGAGACCCTCATTTTTTCATAGGATACTCTATTGAATATTCTTATCGCACAGTTGGATCTAAAATGTTGAAATCCATGTGGTTGCACTATTTACTTACATATAATGGATATTGGATGGGCAAGGAATGCCCTGGGAAATTTTTAAAATTATTGGTGCCAACAACAAGAGCCAAAGCCTCTTGTTCGTGGGAGCCTTGGCATATCCAAGCTGGCCTAGTATGCCAAAAGTGTACATTCGCAACACCTTGCTCCTCTTCGCATAGGCCTGGCATGTGCCAATGCCCAAATTCACGGTAAAAAGCCCACATTCATGGAGCTCTTCACATAGGGCGGTCCAAAGCCTATAAAGTCTGGTCGTGCGCAACATGTGATAAAACTTTGTTACTTTATAACTTTTGCGCTGGAACTCTATCTTTTTATTTAAATAGCTACTTGACTTGATTCTTCGTAAGGAATGTTGTGGAGGTATCAAATTCTGGTTTTGGCACATATTTCAATGTAAATTAGTTGTTTTGGCTAGTTATATTCTTGAAAATATATGAAAACTTTACATTTTGATATCATGATCGATTCTCAATCAAATTAAGTAATATTTGGGTCTAATTAATTCTATTATCTGAGAAGAAAAATACGATATAATTGAATTTTAACAATTTATTTGTTATTCTGTAAAATCTAACAAAGAAAGATTTGTGAGAAATGTTTTCGTTAAAGAATGTAACTTGGTGTTTGAGCCATTTCTCAACCCTCTAGGATCTATTTTGGGCTCAATTTTTTGCTAAGGACATAGGGTCACATGAGGATCATTTTACAGGGGTTTGTTTAGGATTTTAGACATGGGCCCTTTTTTCCTACTCTTGGAGCAATTGGTATAATTTCACCTATTTTTCAAGATTTTATAGCCAAATCAACTGTATTAACCTTGTGATTCATGTTTTAATAGTTGAGCAACATCTTGAGATAAGTAGGAAAGGAAAAACTTTAGTAGACTGACCAGGAGAATGAGGAACCACCTACCTGGTAGGCTAAACTTATCTAACCTTAGATTGAGCTGATTTATATGAATATTGGTCTGAGATGCATGGTGACTGAGCTGATAAATGTTTAGTATATGATGTATATATGGCTGATTCACCCATATGTGTGTGATATATGCTAGCCTTAAATCAAATTTTTGTCAAACCCTATGTATAGATGACAAGTGTGCAAATGTAATATCGTGTATCTAGTCCTTATCAATCCGAGCATTAATGCTCCACATCTTTAATTCATATGGTGCCATAGAGGAGGAGCATGTACTCACTAATTAGTCCTCTTTTAATAAGTCAATCCCTTAATTTAGTTGATGAATCTTAAGTTGACTATTTTAGTAATTGAGCTTGGATATGCAATAATTGAAAAATTACAAGTGTGTTGCCATTGTTTGAATGCAAAACCATTTTACGAATGTGGGATTTTTTATCTTGCTAAAATGGTTGTATTGCATCATCTATAATTTTCCCAATTTTTTTTAGGATTAACATGGTCAATTCTTGATTCAGAGGGGACCATAGGCCTTCTTTGGTTTCACTAGTCCAATTTGACCATAGTGACATCCCTTGGCAGTGGAATGAATCCTTAGTAAAGCCCTTTTGAGACTTAATTCCTTCTTTGGTAACCTTGTAACCTTGACACATGTTTGTGGAAGACAATTCTTTTTTGTTTCTTATCGATCCCTCCTTGACCTTGAAAGTAGAGTAGTGGCCAAAGGCTAAGTTGTGGGTGTTAGTAGGAAAAATGAAGTGTCTCCCATGAAAGAGTCGGAAAAAGAGAGGCAAGAATGAAAAAAAGACACCAAGGAGTCCTAGAGAGGAATGAAAAGAAAAATATGAGAAACAAAAGTTTGAAAATTGAGGACCTTCCACAAAAAAAAGAGAAAAATGTTATTATGAAAAAAAATGCAAAAGGGAGACACTTAGGACAATAAATCAAAAGCAAAAGAGATGTGAAAAATGAGATGAATAAAAAGGTAACCAAAAGAACCTTTGTGCCTAAAAATAACATGTAGAGTTTAAGAAGGGATGATCCACTATTGACCATATGCTATCCTACACGACCATTAGCCTACATCACAGTCCTAACAAAGCCCTTTAGGATCCTAGACTAGAAAAAAATCAAGTGAACTCAGACTGAGAATAAGGGCAAGCCTATGGGTTGAAACTTACATATTATTTCTCATTTGAGATAGTTAGAGTTGAAGAGATCCTATAAAAAGTTAATGGCATAATCTTGAGTATTCGGGATCTTCTTTGCGTGAGGGAAAATAGTGATATTTTTTGGCAATGATTGGTAGATGCATGAGCAATTATGAGCGTAGCTATGTTTTGATTACTCCTTAGTGAGCTCTCCAGGCTTCAAAGTCATGTAAGTTATTTGTTGAACCTTAAGCAAGGGTCTATGAGTGTGAGGGAGTATACCCTCAAGTTCAACCAACTCTCCAAGTATGCCCCATAATTAGTTGTCAAGCCAAGGTCAAGGATGAACAAATTTTTGTTGGGTGTACCAAACTTGGTTAATGAGGAGTGTTATACAACCATGCAAATAGGGGACATGGATTTGTCCCACCTCATGACATATTTCAAATAACTAGAGGGGAAAAGCTTAGAAAGAGAAGAAGTGGTGAGTCCAAGATGGCTCATTTTGAAGGTGGATTCCAAATTTCCAAGGGTACCCGGTTTCCTCAAGGCTAACGGTCTTCCAATGCTCCTAATAGGAGGTTTGTTAATGACAACCCAAGGTTCCAAGGTGGTGTTAGTGTGGTGCCTAGCCCTATGTGCTAATGATGTGGTAAGAGCCATAATGGCCCATGTTTGAAGAACTCTAATACTTGCTATGGTTGTGGAGAAGTGGGTCATAAGGTGATTAACTGTTCTCATGGTCACAACAAAGGTGGAGATGGTCCTCCACAAGGCCAAGGTGTAAATGCGGGTCAAAATGGGAGAGAAGGCCATCAAAGGGGTGCTCTAAGGCAAAATAGATTTTATGCTCTTCAAGGGAGACAAGGTGTAGATGAGGTACCCAATGTCGTCACTAGTATGTTAAACGTTTTTGATTTTAATGTGTATGCTTCGATAGACCCAGGTGCCACCCTTTCTTTTATTACTCCTTTTGTAGCCAAAAAGCTTCATGTTAGTCTCGAATTGTTGTCTGAAGCTTATGAAGTATCTACCCTCATTAGTGAGTCTATTGGTGCTAAAAAAGTATAGAAATTGTCTCATGTTCATCTTGCATAGAATCTTGCCTTGTAATTTTGTTGAGTTAGATATGGTGGATTTTGATGTCATTCTTGGATAGATTAGTTGCATGCATATTATTCTTCAATTGATTGTAGAACTCGTAGGGTCAAATAAAAATTTCCTAATAGACCATCCTTGTGATGCGAAAGTTATGATGCGGTCATCAAAGATAGATTCATTTCTTGGTTTAAAGGCCAAAAGTTAATTTCTAAGGGTTTGACCAGGAGAATGAGGAACCACCTACCTGGTAGGCTAAACTTATCTAACCTTAGATTGAGCTGATTTATATGAATATTGGTCTGAGATGCATGGTGACTGAGCTGATTCTCTATCATCTTGTGAGTGTTAGGGATGTTGAGTCCAAAGTCCTTCCTATTGAGTCAATTCTGGTGGTTAATGAGTTTCTTGATGTCTTTCCCGATGAACTGCCCAATGTTCCTCCCGAAAGGGAAATAGATTTTGGTATAGACCTTCTTCCCGATAATCAACCCATTTCTATTCCCCCTTACCGTATGGCCCCAGTGGAGTTGAAAGAGTTAAAGGAGCAATTGTGGAATTTGTTGGAGAAGGGTTTTATAAGGCCTAGTAAGTCACCTTGAGGTGCACCGGTGTTGTTTGTGATGAAAAAGTATGATTCTATTAGAATGTGCATTGATTACTGGCAACTTAATAGGGACACCATAAAGAACAAGTATCCTTTACAAAGGATTGATGACCTTTCTGATCAACTTCAAGGGGCTAGTCACTTTTCTAAGATTGATCTTTGCTTCAGGTATCACCAAGTGAAAGTGAGGGAGTGTGACATTCCCAACATGGCTTTCCAGATAAAGGTATGGATACTTTGAGTTTGTGGTTATGTCCTTTGGGTTGACTAATACACTAGCTATATTTATGGATCTTATAAATAGGGTCTTCAAACCATACCTCGACTTGTTTGTGGTGGTTTATATTGATGATATCTTGATCTATTTCCGTAGTAAGGAGAAGCAGGTAGGTTACTTGAGGGTGGTGCTGCAAATCTTGATGGAGGAGAGGTTGTATGTAAAATATGAGAAATGTGAGTTTTGGTTGAAAGAGGTTGCTATTTTAGGGCATGTGGTGTTGGGTGATGGCATTAAGGTGGATCTTAAGAAGATAGAGGTGATTAGAAATTGGCCTAGACATTTGAATCCATCGGACATTAGATATTTCATTGGTTTGGCGTGTTATTACTGAAGGTTTGTAAATGGTGTCTCTTCTGTTACTTCTCCCATGACTAAGTTCACCCCAAAGAAGGAAAAATTCATGTGGACCTATGAATGTGAGAAGTGTTCCCAAACTTTGAAAGATAAGCTTGTCTCCACTCCTATCTTGTCTCTACTGAAAGGGTTGGAAGGGTTTGTTGTATATTGTGATGCCTCAACAATTGGTTTAGGGTGTGTTTTGATGAAAAATGGTAAGGTGATAACATATGCCTCTAGACAACTTAAGGTGCATTAGAAGAATCATCCTACCCATGATCTTGAATTGGCGGTCATGGTATTTTCTTTGAAAATTTGGCATCACTACTTGTATGTGGATTCATGTTGATGTGTTCATTGACCATAAGAGTCTCCAATATATGTTCAACAAAAAAGATCTTAACTTAAAACATAGAAGGTGGTTAGAGTTTCTTAAAGATTATGATATAAGTGTGGATTATCACCCCGAAAAAGCTAATATTGTCGTTGATGCTTTAAGTAGGGTGTCTATGGGTAGTCTAGCTCACGTTGATAATGTGGCAAAGAGGTGGCTAGAGAGGTTCATAGATTAGGAAGATTGGGAGTTAGGTTGGGTAAAGTTGATAATGGTGGTGTTGTGGTTATTGATGGTTCTAAATCTTCCTTGATTGAGTAGGTAATGGCAAAACAAGATCTTGACCTCGCCTTCCTAAAGTTAAAGGCCTTGGTGAGAGATGGAAAAGTGAAGGTTTTCTCCCAAAGTGGAGATGGTTCCCTTAGGTACTAAGATAGATTGTGTGTGCCAAATATGGATAATTTGAGAGAATTGATCTTGAAAGAGGCCCATAATTCGTCCTATTCCATTCATCCCAGTTTTACAAAGATGTATAGAGACTTGAGGGAAGTGTATTAATGGGGTGGTATGAATAGAGACATTGCCAAGTTCATATCCGAATATCACAATTGCCAACAAGTGAAAACTGAACATCAAAGGCTCGGTGGCCTAGCCTAAGACATAGAGATGCCTACTTGGAAGTGGAAGGAAATCAACATGGATTTTGTGATTGGGTTTACTTGAAATTCTCACCTATCAAGGGTATGGTTCGATTTGGCAAGAAGACGAAGTTAATCGCAAGGTTTGTGTGCCCTTATAGAGTTTTAAGGATGATTGGTAAGGTTTATTATGAGTTGGAGTTGCCTAGGGAGATGAATATGGTTCATCCGTTCTTCCATGTGTCCATGTTGAGAAAGTGTATGGGTGACCCAAGTGCTATAGTGCCCTTGGATATTGTGGGTATTGTAAAAGATAATTTGACCTATGAGGAGGTCCTGGTGGAGATTTTGGATAGATAAGTGAAGAGGTTGAAGAATAATGATGTATCTTCCGTCAAGGTCCTTTGGAGGAACCAACAAGTTAAAAGTGCCACATGAGAAGCCAAGGCGGACATGAGAAAGTGTTATCCATATCTCTTCCACTCTATTCAAGCTGAAGGTACTAATTTAAGTCCCCTATATGATTTCAAGTCTTAAGTTTCAGCACTTATGTCATTTTGCATTCTTTCATGTTTAGGTTGACAAGCTTATTGTCATTTTTTACATTCGTGTTAAGATTTTTAAAAATGATTTTTAAATGCATTTGTTGCATTCATGTCGAGCTGAAATCTTTATGATTACTTCTCTTATGTATGCTTCTTTGACATTCAGGGATGAAAGTTCCCAAGGGGTTTTACTACATTGAGTTTTCTCTTATTATTTCACTCTTGAATTGCATTATTCTGAAATAGCATTACACACCCATCAAGTGTTTGATAAAATATCTTGACAAGGATTCTCAAGTTATTGATGGTCTACTACATGGTTTATAAGTCAAGTGACTATATGATGATTAAGGGATTGTATGTATGCATTGAATTTATGAAAAG
>DF357676.1:0-21912 GCA_000787875.1 Solanum virginianum | reverse complement strand
GGTATGACTCTATTGAATTTATGAAAAGTATCTATGGTGTTGCAAGTTGACCACACCTTGTTGGGGGTTGACATGCCCAATCACCTTGTTTAGAGGGTGACATACCTTAACCACCTTGTTGAGGGGTGATATGCCCGTACTACCATGTTGAGAGGTAGATACCTTGACCACCTTGATAGGGGGTAACATGCCCGTACTACTATGTTGAGGGGTAGATACCTTAACCAGCTTGTAAGGGGGTGACATACCCCAACTATTATGTTGAAGGGTAGATACCTCAATCACCTTCCAAGGGGGTGACATGCCTTGGATTCCAAGTAATAGTTTCTTGGTCTATGGTTATGGTCTCTTCCTACACATGTATTATGTTATATATTTGCAAGTCATATGATTTATAAGCATGTTTTACCTCAAACATTGATTATATATGCGATATTTATATTATACTTATCCATTGCTTATGTATGTATTTTGGCTATGTTGGCTTATTTCTTGTTGCATTGCATTGTACATACTTAGTACATTCAAACGTACTAATGCATACCCTATACCTATATCATGTTACCATGTAGGAATCGTAGCTTCTTTCTTTCATCCTCCACATGGCTAGTTTTGGCATTTCGAAAGATAAGCTTTGGTGAGTCCTCAAGTCCGAGGACATTAGCTATGCTACTCTTACTACTTGTTTTCTCTTTATGTTCAACACTTGATACTAAGAGGATGAGCTCGGAGTGTCTTGGCCCCTACTCCAATCTATGTTAGAGGTGTTGTTGGAACAATTGATGTAGTTTCGCTAAGAGCTTGACTCTTGAGTATTTTATGATTATCAAAGACATCCCTTAGTCCGTTTCCCCTTATTTATATCTCTCATTGTTGTTATTTTGCTTCTGTAACCAATGATGTGTGATTAATATTCTAATAGGATCGTTTGGGGTCCCTTTGGGTTCCCATTCGCGTGTCACATCTAGGCCCTAAGCTTTGGTCGTTACAGTATCTTGACCTTCTAGGATGTATTTTGGGCTCAATTTCTTACTGTGCACTCAGGGTGACATAGGTATCATTGAATATAAGTTTGTTCAGGATTTTGGTTGTGGGCCATACTTTTCCCCATTGTAGGCACGATTGATATAATTTCATACATTTTTTAGGTTTTATAGCCTAACTGATTATATTAACCTTGTGATTCATGTTTTGATAGTTGAGTAGGTCTGGAGGCAAGCATGAAACGAAAAGATCAAGCGAACTGATCAAGAACATGAGAAACTGCCTTCAAGGTAGGCTAGACTTCTCTTACCTTACACTGAGTTGATATATGTGACTATTACGCTGAGATGCGTGGTGTATGAGCTAAGGAGTGTTGACTGTATGATGTATGTATGGCTGATTCTCCTATATGTGTGAGATATATGTTGGCTAAGATGGCATTTACTGCATTTGTAGTTGTAATAGTTATGGTTACTATATTGGATAAGTTTTTGTACTATTATACTACCAAAATCCCAGTAAGGGATTGATAAAGCTAAGAAAATATGACAGGTATGCATATTGAAGTTGTTTCTTCACAATATGAGTGTGTAGCTTAATGTTATTGAGACATATTAGCTTGTAGGGCAGACAAGTAATTGCATATTGTATTGTGCACTATTCTAGTTCTATTTATGATTCTCATGGCTCTGGTTGTTCGAGATATTTGTGATATAATTGTGACTGTATATATTTACTTTGAGTATTAAGACTACCTAGATTACAATATAGTTTCCTGGTTAGACAAAACTTGCTGTTGCTTTGTGACATGTGTGACTATGTATAAAGTTATTCTCTATTATGTACTTGTTGTACTTCCTACCGACTAGAGAAACATACTATGTTCTGGAAACTGTTATGATTGTATTCTTATGGGGACCTTGTGACTTGTGATATGACATATATTACTACTGAACCACTGAGGGGCTAAAGATAGGTGTAACCCTATTAGCAAGATGTAGGCTATATCCTATGGGCTTTGGGGGTAATCTATGATTAAGACATTGTCTATATGGGTTAGTCTTAGGGACTGGCACCTTGTTGAGAGATGGGCACATTATCAGTGGGTCGGCATGTAGTTGCCTTAGGCCATATTTATTGTAGTAGTTGGGTTGCGGTATGACTCTGGGTAGGTGACATACTTCTGATTGCCTATCCTCTTGGGCCTTAGCTTAGGTTAAACTGATTCTGCCCTAGAGTTGCTAGACATATTGATACATTCTAGGATTGGATGTTATGACCTAACATGATATACATTCCAGGATCAATATACATCCTAGTATCAGGCATCACGACTTGATACTATATACACTAAAGGATCGGGTGTCATGATCTAACACAATTATAGGGATCACGTCCTGACATGGTATAATACATTGGATTGGATGACTATTCCATCACAGAGGTTTCATAGTTACAAGCGAGTTTTACTAAAGCACCGTTTGACACCTTTATTGTACATGGGTGTACCCCTTATGCCTATAGGAGATATGAGGTTGTCACGACCCAAGCCTAGGGCCTAGACATGATCGGCAAATAGGGAACCTGAAGGGACCCCAAACAAGCCTCATAGCATATTATTGCACATCCTTGGTTGCATAAGCAATTAAAAGACATTTGAAGAATGGAAATAAGGGCAAAAAGGCTAAGGGAGGACTTGTCATAGCATAGGATCAAGAGGTAATAGAATCAACTCCTAGTATAAATACATAGCTTTGTCGATCGACACCTCTAATACGGGAGAACTTATCATAGCATACGATCAAGAGGTAATAGAATCAACTCATAGCATAAATACATAGCTTTGTCTAATGATACCTCTACTACATAGATAAGAGCGGGGACCAAGACATGTAACTGGGCTCACCCTCATAGTCAACAAGATCAATACATCAAGGATAATAATGTTTTATACATTGTAAACATTCACAAACTAGGTCCCCAGAATGGAGGACTCACCAACTATCTTGTGAAGGTCATACTAGCCATGTGGAGGAGGATACTCAAGAGGGACTCCGATTCCTACATGGTGATATCATGTAGGAAAGAGTGTGCATTAGTACATTTGAATGTACTAAGTATGTAGGATGCAATGCTACAAGAATAAGCATCATAATCAAAATGCATAACAATAGGCAATAGGCATAATATAATAATATTGCTTGTATGATCAATGCTTAAGTAAAACATGCTAAAGTAACTCCGTTTATATAGGATAGCATATGTGTAGAAAAGACCAAGCTAGATTTCTAAATGTACAACCCTTTGGTAGGTTAGTGATGATTCCCCCCCATCACTTAAGCGGATAAGTACTAACCCTCATCTAGGTTGGTGATAATGCCATACCCTTTGGTAGGTTAGTGATGATGTAGCCCTCTCACTTAGTTGGATGTGTACTAATCCATATCTAGGTTGGTTATAATGTCACCCCATCACCAAGGTGGATGAGTACTAACCGTCATCTAGGTTGATGAGTACTAACCCCCATCTAGGTTAGTGATGATATCGCACCATCACTTAGGTGGATAAGTACTAACCCTCATCTAGGTTAGTGATGATGTCGCCCCATCACTTAGGTGGATGAGTACTAACCCTCACCTAGGTTGATGAGTAATAACCCGCATCTAGGTTAGTGATGATGCCGCCCCATCACTAGGTGGAGAAGTACAAACCCTTCACTGGGTTATCCGGGCGCTTAGACCACCCGGATTGGGAATAGTCGAGCTCTACACTTTACATAGGATTCATCATATGGTCTTATGCAACACTTCATCTAGGAATAGACATAGGGTGCTCAAACCCCCGGATTGGGCATGGTCGATTATACACTTTATATAGGATTCATCATATACTCTAGTGCAAAACTTCATATAGGAATAATCATATACATAAGCTCATTTAATCATCATAATATCATTCATATCATATCTCATGCTTAGGACCTTCAAGTCCTAAAGAAACCATAACCGAACATTTTATCAAACACTTTGGGGGTGTGTAGTGGGGGTAAAATACCATGCAATTTAGAGATGCAATCATGAAAGAAAATCTATTGTAAAACTATCAATCAACACGTTGCAACACCCCTAAGACATTCACATCAAAACCCCTCATCAAAGCTTACAATAGATCAAAGATATATAGCTCACAACATAGCAAAATAGTCACAACTTTACATAGCTTTAAATAGTTCATAAACATGTTCATACTAGTAAACTCATTTTTAAACTCAATTTTAAGTCATGCAATATTAATTAAAAGAGTGTTTAGGCACCCTGGGTGGAAGGACCCAATGGTTCAACACCACATACCTTAGGTCTAGAGTTGCTTGGAATTGAGATTAGGAAAAATGAAGGCTTGGAAATGATCTTGGAACCCAATTTTGTCCTTAGGTTTCCATGAAATTATTTGGAGCTTGATGGAGACACTTGAGTTGATTTGAGAGTGTGATTGAGGTGAGAGTAATGAAATTGGGTCCTTAAGATTAGAGTTTAGGTCTTCTAGGAAGGATAAAACAGCCTTAAAAGTCAAAAAGGGTCATTAGGATAATTAGTTTAAAATTTTATTAAAGAATAACCCCAAAAGCCACTACACAAACTCCAACAAGTCACAAGGCAAAATCTAATGCAAGATGAAGGATAATTAGCATTTACGAAAATACCATTAGTGAACGGATGGAAAAAATGACAAAGTGTCGTATCACTGGAGACTTCATAGGCCAGTGGCACTTAACGGGTCATGTGGAGTGCACATGTGAAGTGCCTTAGTGAAAAAAATTGGAAGTTGGAAACTTGGAAAAATTGACGTCTCATCACTTTGACGGCCACTTTCACGGATCGTGTACTGGTCCGTCCAGCCTCGCTTAGACAAGAAAATATTGTTAGCCACCACATGCCCTAGTGACACGGTCCGTACCCCTTCACATGATCTGTACAAAACCACACTACCCGTATGGGTGCCTGTGGGGCTTCACTACACGGGAGGGTCTCACGAAAATGGTCATAACTGTTTCATCTGACATCGGAATGAGGTGAAACAAAGTGTGTTGCAAAGCTAACTCAGAGGGCTTTCATTTGAAATGTCCTGGACGACCAGTTCCAAATATGGTAAGAGTTGTGATAGTTTAAAGTTGACCCTTATATGAAACAACACCCAAAACTCAACTTAGAGGTAAGTCTTGAACTCATTTAGGTACTAGGAGTCTCCCATGAATCTAATACACCCCAACCTAATCAAATGAGGCTTGAAACATTGATACATAAGAGCATAAAGTTACGAGGTGTCACAATATCTCCCCATGAGGAACATTCGTCCCCGAATTTAAAAGAAATGTACACAAGGAGGATAGCCATGAAGATTTTTAGCCTAAACATGAATGCAACAATGCATATAAACATGATTTCAAAGGAATTTTCAACATGTACGTCAAAATTCTAAAAATGTTATTAACATGAACATGAATGCATGCAATGACATAAGGGCAAATACTTGAGACTTGGAATCACAACAAGAACTCAACATGTCATCATAAGCTTGAATAGAATGAAAGAGATATGGGTATTGCTTCTCTATGCCCGCACTAGCTCCCCGAGAAGCACACACGAATAGAGGACTCTTCCAAAGGGCCTTAATGAACACCACATCCCCATTAATCAACCTCTCCACTCATCTATCCAACATCTCTACCGGGACCTCCTACCAAGCCAACTTATCCTCCCCTTCACCCAAAATTTCAAAGAGTTCTATAACATTAGAGATACCAACAAATCCCATCCACCTAGAATCATGAAGAACCAGGCAAACTATATCTACATCCACAGGCAAATCCCCAAACTTATGCAACCTTACCAACCTTCCTCTACACTCTACAAGGAATCATAATCCTCAACTCAAGTCTCAACCTTAAATTCACCTAACCCACTTGGTACCATAGCCATCATCTTTCCCTTGGGAGACAACCTCCACTCTATCATCTTCTCACCCAAAACTTCCAACTCTAATAAGACAGAATCAAGGCCTTGCTTAAACTAGACTTCTTAACACAAGAAGACCCAGAATCACCAAGGACATTATACTACTATTCCAAACTTCCCTCGACCTACTTCCAACCTAGCCAACCGATGGACTCACTAGTCTCCTCTTTGCCACCATGATCCACATATAATAAGCTACCCATAGGCACCTTACTTAAAGCACCAACCACAATGCTAGCCTTACTAAAAAAAGAACTAAAGCACACTCATATCATAATCCTTAAAGAATTCTAACTACCTTCTTATTATCCATAAAGCACACTTATCATCTTTTAGTAGACAACCTCTCATCCTCCAAGAATCGCAACACTACCCCAAAATATATCACAAGCTCTACACAATTCAATAGCTCATTATTAGAGACCACCACAAATATATCAAGGTAGGGCTTTAAGACCCTATTCATGAAACCCATAAACATAGCCAATGCATAAATTAACCAATCTCCATGAAGACACAACCTGCATGCAACTATTCCATTTCAAGTATAACACCACAAGCCACTACACAAACTCCAACAAGTCACAAGGCAAAATCTAATGCAAGATGAACATGGATCAACACTCATGGACTTTCTAGAAACCATATACTCAACCAAGAGATATACACCAAAGGTTCAAATCACAACTCGGGACACAAAAGAAGCCCACTAAAAATCAAAAGAATAATGAAAGAAATAATGAAACTGGAATCTATCAAAATCAAAACCTTCAATTTAGCTTCCTTCACCTTCCTCTTAGAAGCGACATGATCAACTAGAAGAACAAAGAACAATCGTTAGGAGGGAAAAACTTAACTCAACTCTATAGCACGCCTTAGAACATGAAGAAGGGAAATATTTTCAATAACGTCTCATAGCATCCTACTCATAGTTGTGGTGCACAACATAACCATGAATAAGACTTTAATTGACATGGTGTATTGGACTCTGAGGATCTATTAACCTAGTGCTCTGATACCATCTTTGTCATGACCTAAGCCTAGGACCTTGATGTGATTGGTGAATGGGGAACCCAAAGGGACCCCAAACAATCCTCATAGCATATCATTACACATCTTTGTTTGCAGAAAAAATTAAATAACATTTGAAGAATAGAAATAAGGGAAAGGGGCTAAGGGAGAACTTGTCATAACATAGGATCAAGAGGTAATAGAATCAACTCATAGCATAAATATATAGTGTTGTCGAACAACACCTCTACTATATATATAAGAGCGGGGGCCAAGACATGTAACTGGGCTCACCCTCATAGTCAACAAGATCAATACATCAAGGACAATAATATCTTATACATTACCAACATTCACAAACTACATCCTTGGAATGGAGGACTCACCAACTATCTTGAGAAGGTTATACTAGCCACGTGGAGGAGGATGCTCAAGAGGGACTCTGGTTTGCATGTATGATCAATGCTTAAGTAAAACATGCTTAAGTAACTCATACTTATAAAGGATAGAATATGTGTAGATAAGACTAAGCTATATTTCAAAATGTACAACCCTTTGGTTGGTTAGTGATGATGTCGCCCCATCACTTAGGTGGATGAGTACTAACCCTCATCTAGGTTGGTGATAATGCCTTCCTATCACCAAGGTGGATGAGTGTTAACCTCATCTAGGTTGATGAGTAATAACCCTAAACTAGGTTAGTGATGATGCCGGCCCATCACTTAGGTAGATAAATACTAACCCTTCACTAGGTTATCCGGTTGCTTAGACCCCTCAGATTGGGCATGGTCGAGTTCTACACTTTACATAGGATTCATCATATCGTCTTATCCAATACTTCATATAGGAATAATCATATACATAAGCTCATTTCATCATCATAACATCATTCATGTCATATCTCATGCTTAGGACCTTCAATTCCTCAAGAAACCATAACCGGACATTTTATCAAACACTTTGGGGGTGTGTAGTGGGGGTAAAAGATCATGCAATTTAGAGATGAAATCATGCAAGAAAAATCAATTGTAAAACCATCAATCAACATCTTACAACACTCCCAATACATTCACATCAAAACCTCTTATCAAAACTTACAATAGATCCTAGATATATAGCTCACAACATAGCAAAATAGTCACAACTTTACATAGCTTCAACATAGTTCATAAACATTTTCATACTAGTAAACTCATTTGTAAACTCAACTTTAAATCATGCAATATTAATTAAAAAAAGGTTTAGGAACCATAAGTAGAAGGACCCAGTGGTTCAACACCACATACCTTAGGTCTAGAGTTGCTTGGAATTGAGATTGCGAAGAATGGAGGCTTGGAAATGATCTTGGAATCCAATCTTGTTCTTACATTTCCTTGAAATTATTTAGAGCTTGATGGAGACTCTTGAGGGGATTTTAATTGTTATTGAATGAGAATAATGAAATTGGGTCCTTAAGATTAGAGTTTAGGTCTTCTAGGAAGGTTAAAATAGCCTAAAAAGTCAAAAAGGGTCATTAGGATAATTAGCATTTACGAAAATACCATTAGTGAACAGATGAAAAAATTGGCAAAGTGTCATCTCATTAGAGACATTAATGGCCATGTGGCACTCTACGGGTCATGTGGAGTTCCCGTGTGAAGTGCGTTAGTGAGAAAAATGGAAGTTGGGAAACTTGAAAAAATTGATGTCTCGTCACTTCAATGGCCACTTTCACGGACCATGTAGTGTTAGACGGACTGTGTACTGGTCTGTCCAACCCCACTTATATAATAAAATGTATTTTTACACTACACGCCTTGGTGACATGGCTCGTATCCCTTCACACGAGCCGTACAAACCACATTGCCCGTATGGGTGCCCGTAGGGCTTTACTGCACGGGAGGGTCTCACGAAAATGGTCATAACTGCTTCATCTAATGTCAGAATGAGGTGTAACAAAGTGTGTTGAAAAGCTAACTCAGAGGTATTTCATTTGACCTATCATGGACCACCTATTCCAAATATGCTAAGAGTTATGCTAGTTTAAAGATAACCCTTATATGAAACAACACCCAAAACTCAACTTGGAGGTAAGTCTTGAACTCGTTTAGGTACTAGGAGTATGGTATGAATCTAGTACACCACCAACCTAACCAAATGAGGCTTTAAACATGGATATATAAGAGCAAGAAGTTATGGGGTGTCACAGGGGTCATACAAGCATAGATACTAGGGCCTTAGAATTATATACAGTCTAACACCCTAACTTATTTGATACTTAGAGTTGGGGTTTGCAATATTCTATCAGCTAGGTTTTGATATAATACTAGGTTTTAGCTATTAGGATACTAAGATTTTATTGATACACTTACTTTTCTTCGGGTTTTTATTACAGATTGTACTGCAATTCTCTATTTTTGAGCATTTTATACCTATATATAATACTTCACTCAGTTGGCTAATGATGCCTACTGGGTGTCTGTTACTGATACTTTCCCCTACATTTCTGCATCTTCCCATTGTGTATGTCTACATACTAATTGAGGTTGGTGATTTAGAGATTGGGATACTATCTAGGAATCATTGGTGAGTATCAACAACTCTAGACACTCTACAATGTCCTTCTATTTTGGTGGCCATCTTTTGGATTCAAACATTATCTCTGTATTTAGTGGCTGGCTTGTATATGTAGGAGTTCCTCTTGATTATATATATTATCTATCAGTATGTATATATATGAGTGTATGATGTGTCTATTGTAGTTCTGTGCAGTTGATTTCCAGTTTCTGGGGTAGAATGGGTGGGTTATTCAAGTATATCTTGTCTTGTGGTATGATTAGTTATTCCAGAAAAGTACCATGCGATTGTGCAATTGGGTTTCCTGTAGAGGGAATCTAACAGGCGCCTTAATGACTTGTGATAGAAACACATCAATGAACTTTCCGACTATAGGTAAAGAATCAATAGTAATAAGGTTATTAGAAACATCACGAACATAAATTCCAATGGTAATCCAAAACCCTAAATCACACCATTGGATCTAAAGCAACTAATAGCAAGAGTAATCAATTGTCACATCAAAATCGCTAACTGTAATATGCATGCAAGTGTAAATAATAGTTGGGGTTAGTATAATAAATATGCACCTAGAAGGTTTAAGTGACTGAGCATACAAAATTGAATAAGCTATGAAATAAACTAGAAATACTTCAACCTGCACATCTAAAACTAGTTCGGCTTGGGTGCCTCTAATTTTATAGAACATTGCAAGAAAGTAAACATGTTATCCTAGCTAAAGTGAGTCAATCAGTAACAAGTACTGTAATGTGATTGTATACAATGAAATGCAAGGTGGAATCAAGACTATCACATAACCTGTCATATACACCCTCATCAAGAGAAGGCTCCAGAGACTAAGGGGACCTATGGGGACCTCGTAGGCCATATATCTTGATCTCAATCACAATATCTCATAGTCATTACAAAAAACTCTTGGTCATGGGTTTTGAAAATGTATAATTTTCCACAACTAAAAAATTCTCAAGTATCATGATATGAAGTATGAGGATGCATGCAAGTGAGACACCAACATAGAGGCAACAAGCATATCAGGAAGTGTAATTTGAGTGAAAGTTTTCAAAACATTGAAATTATAATCTTCACCATCTTTTATACACGTTGGAATATATATGTCTTTAAAATACTCAGCCACCTTTTAAAACCTTCATTTTGAAAATAAACTATGATTCTCAATCTCATCTCACAAGTATTCCTTTTCTCAATAGGCTATATTCACAATATAATCAAGGATACTCAAAATTAATACCATTGATTTAGGTATCTCATGCTCTTGAAACAGTCACATACAAAAATAATAGGCAACACAATAGGGATTCTCAAACACATGATACAACTCCATCCATAGATTATAGCATACAAATATACAGTTATCCAAGCCCAAATTCAATAAAGATTAACCAAACCTACCTTAACTCCAGAACTGCACTCGAACACGCCTATCAGATGAACCAACCTCAAGATTAACCTTTGGAATGACAACCCACTATCATGAATGAAACATGCATGTCATAAGGAGTCTGTCCATACCCATATTGCAATAGTAAGGAATTGGGGGAAAATTGTCTAAAAATTGATTAATTTCGAAAAAGGTCAAATCTGAAAATTGAGTTTAAAATTAGGTTCTATACGAAAAGTGAAACTCATAGGTGAAAACTCATAAACTTTGAGTAAGAAATGAAGTAGAAATTGCCATTTTCCTTCAAGTTATGAGTTCTTGAAAAACGCACAAAATGGATGTTTAAAATCAAGAATTTCAAGTTAGAATAAAAGATTAAATAGTGGAAATTCAACTTTTATGGTAAAAATGCTTACCCAAGCATTTTTCTCCCAAGATTCCCTTCACAAATTGCCTACCTAAGCTCTTGGAATTCAAAAATGGCAAAATGGGTGTTTTCTAACTAAACACTGTTCATGCATGATTTGTGCGTCGCGATAACGACCACTTTGATCCAAGATTTTGGAGCACACAAGGACTCTACATTGCGATCACGGGCGAGAGCTTGCAATCTCAAAACACAAGGAGGTAAGACATCATGATCTCATAAGGAACCTCTACTATCGCGGAGAAAAAAACTCTAGTTCTTTATGAACGCAACAGTTACGGTATACGAATGCAAAGAGTAACAGACTAGCACCAGTATTAATAAAACATCTAAAACTCAAACCTCTTATTGGACCCTTAAAACTCGTTCGAAATTCCATACACATAAACCATATATGTTACCCTTCTAAATTATACATTCTAGACTCAATGGAACCATCAAGAATTAAATGTGAGCTCTATCTGACCTAGAAATTGATAAAGCACAATGAACTAGTTTAGGACTAAAAAAGACCAAAAAACTCTCACAATCCCCCCAAAATAAGATAATACCTCATCGAGACCTAAAATTACCAATTAAAACCAATAGAACCATTAGAAATCCAATCCAAGTCTCTAAACTCGAATTGTTAATCAAAGTCAAACTTAACTCATTTAAAACCAAAATTTCCAACTTATGACCAAAATTTCATGATACAAGTTCAAAATAGAAGGTACTTCTAGACTGCTTCACATTCTAGAGCTAATGGAAATGATGAAATTTCAGTCGGAGACCCAAAACTCCAAATAGTACCAGAACTCACTTTTAACCAGCTTAAGCCTTTAAAACTCAGAAACACTCATATTTCTGAACTTTTTACTATTTTCCAAAACCAAACACCTAAGAAAGTTAACATGAGGGGTAAAATAATGATTTCTTGGAAATCTCTAGAAATGGCCATTAAGGTCATTACATTTTAGAACCCGCATTTCGTGCATTGGATCAATTAGGAAAATTTGGAACTAAAGTAGAATTATTGAAAAATTTAAGACTAAAGTGATATTATTTCAAAGTTTGGGATCAAAGTAGCATTATTGGAAAGTTTGGGGCCAAAGTGGAATTTTTAAAAGAAGGTTCTTGAAGATAAGGTGGGACCCACTTGATTTGTGTTGAGTTTTGATTGGGCCAAGTGTGGTACACTTGGCATATATATATATGTATATGGGATAATTCTTTCATTTCCCATACTTAGCCAAAAATCACAAGAAAACTTGAAGAGCCAAGAAAAACATACGACCTCTCCTTGGAAATTTTGAAATTCCCTTTTCTTTACCCCACAATTATTTTGTTGATACAAACCACCTATTTTGAGTAGTGACAAAAGTGGTATCAGAGTAGTTCGTCCTTGGAGTGTCCACGGACTGTGTCTAGTAGAGTCTTGTTTATCGTTGTGTTGGGCCCCACATCTATAAACAGGAGGCTACAGGACATTTAGGATGTTACTCTTCTTTCTGATCTTAGATTGTGCGATAGAGCGGTGTTATTAGGATGACCCCTTGTTCTGATAGACTATTTTGGTTTCAGTAATGTCTCTGGGAGAAACCAGGTATTGAGTGGACAGGTAATTCAATATTTTACTGGACTTTGTTGTTGTCTTCTGACAGATTGTTTTGGTTTCAGTAACGCTTTGGGAAAGACCCCAGCTGCCCGGAAGGGCAATTTTGCAGTGGGTGTGTTATTGTGGTGATTGAAACGAAACTCCCCTTAAGTTGTTCACGTGGTTCGTAAGACTGGTTTAACATTCGGGGATGAATGTTCTAAAGGGGGAGGATGTTAGAACCCACATTTCATGCATTGAATCAATTAGAAAAATTTAGAACTAAAGTAGCATTATTGGATAATTTGGGACTAAAGTGATATTATTGGAAAGTTTGGGACTAAAGTAGCATTATTGAAAAGTTTAGGGCTAAAGTGAAATTTTTAAAAGAAGGTTCTTGAAGATAAGGTGGGACTCACTTGATTGCTATTGAGTTTTGATTGGGCCAAGTGTGGTACACTTGGCAAGTCTTGTATAGATATGTATATATGTGTGTGTGTGTGTGTGTGTGTGTGTGTGTGTGTGTATGTATATGAGATAATTCTTTCATTTCCCATACTTAGCCAAAACTCACATGAAAACTTGAAGAGCCAAGAAAAACATACGGCCTCTCCTTGGGAATTTTGGAATTCCCGTTTCTTCACCCCACAATTATTTTGTTGATACAAACCACCTATTTTGAGTCGTCACATTACGTCTATTTTCAATGGAATTCTTTTATTTTAATTTATTTCTTTATATTGTCTTGAGGTATCCTTTGACTTGTCTTGGCACCATATTATAAGTGGATAGACACTTCATACGCTGAGTCAAATAGAGTCAAAGTGGAGTCTGGTTTTCTTGTTGAGTCAATTTTGTAAACTGTTATTATTTTTATAAATTTAAATATTGAGTTAGTTTCATAAGAAGTATATTTGAGAACTATTTTATATGATGATTTACATACCTACTTGAGTACTTTCTTCAGTTTCGTTGAGTCTTCTATTGATTAAATAAGTGTATTGAGCCAAGTGATTCACTTGGGGATCAACAATAGTTTCTAAGTGCTAGTCATGTCTAGAGTACCCTCTAGGGGTGTGATGTTTCTACATTCTAGGAGAAATCCTTTATTATTCGATTTTTAGTTATTTCAACTTTATCTTCTTATGTTGTATTGAAATTATTTGCTTTCACATAGTTTCTACCCTTAAATCTATTACTTGCCATTCCGGGTGATGAATTGGCTTATGTAACGACCCCAAAAAGTGCCCGAAAATGTGCCTCGAAATGCCCAAAATTTGAATTTCCATATATCTAAAAATTCATTTGTTATTTTAAAAATTTGACTTCGTAAAATCATGCAAATTGAGTAAAAGGAGATTAGGGCACCATAGGTGGAAGAACCAAAACCTACATACCTTGACCTTGATGAATTTCTTGAAGAAGACTTTAATGGACACTTGAAGCTTGAAGTAATTCTTTAGATCTAGATAAGGGTTTTGGGAATTGAATGTTGAGAGAAATATTAGTCTAAGTGTTTGAGTATGCTAGGTGCTCGAGATATTGTAGGATCTAGATAAGGGTTTTGGGAATTGAATGTTGAGAGAAATATTAGTCTAAGTGTTTGAGTGAGTATTGGGGAATGTTTAGGATGATATGAGGGTAAAATAAGTCTAAGTATAGGTAAAAACATGTATGGGAACCCTTGGGCCCGAGACCCAAACCCTTGGATCCAAAAACAAAAAATGCACAAAATAACACTGGGGCACGTCGCGCCCCAGGCATGGATCAACACTAGAAATTGCATGCTTGAAATTTCATAATTGCTAATTCTTCACTCTTAAATCGGGGTTAGACCATTTCTCTCCTAATTTTGGCCCCCTGAACAAGAATACGAAGTCAAATTTTTAAAAAAACAAAATTTTAAAATAAAATAATTTTAGGGGTGTTGCAAGGTGTTGATGCGACGTGCCCCAGTGTTTAAAACAAATTTTCTTTCTTGATTTCATCTCTAAATTGCATGGTCTTTTACCACCATTACACATTCCACAAGTGTTTGACAAAATATCCAGCTAGGGTTTCTTGTGGAATTGAAGGTCCAAAGTATAATATATGATATAAATGATATTATGATGATGAAATGAGCTTATGTATATGATAAATTCTATATAAAGTGTTGTATTAGACAATGCCCAATCCCGGGGGTCTAAGAACCCAGATAAGCGAGATAGGGGTTTGTACTCATTAACTGAGGGAAAGGTTAGTACTTCTCTACCTAGAGATGGGGCGGCATCATCACTAACTGAGATGGGGGTTTGTACTCATCAACCGAGTGAGGGTAAGTACTTCACCACCTAGGTGATGGGGCGGCATTATCACCAACCCAGTTAGGGGTTTGTATTCATCAACTGAGTGAAGGGTTAGTACTTCACCCTCTAAGTGATGGGGCGGCATCATCACTAACCTACCAAGGGGATTGTACATTGGAAATCTAATTTGGTCTATTATACACATATGATACCCTATATGAGCATGAGTTATTTAAGCATGTTTTTTACTCTAGCATTGATCATACATGCCATATTGCTATATTATTCCTATTGCCTATTGTTATGCATTTTAATTATGATGCCTATCTCTTGTTGCATTGCATCCTACATACTTAATAAATTCAAACGTACTAATGCATACTCTTGCCTACATGATATCACCATGTAGGAATTGGAGCCCAAGTTGATCATCCTTTTCCTCCACGTGGCTAGTCGGTACTACTCAAGCTAGTTGGTGAGTCCTCTACTTGGGGGACCTTAGTCTATGTTTCTCTTATTATCCATTGATACATTCTTCTTTATGTTCTATTTTTACTATAAGGGTGAGCCCGGTTGCTTTGTCCTGGCCCCCATACTTATCTATGTAGTCGAGGTGTTAGGACATGCTATGTATCTATGATACAAATCTTGACTCTTTTGTCTCTTGATGTTGTTGTTATGCATGTTTTCACATAGCCCCAATTCCCCTGGTTCATGTTTCTTATGATGTTTTACACTGCTTTCACAATCAAGGATGTGTAATGATATGTTATGAAGCTTGCTTGGGGCTCCATCGGGTTCCCCATTCGCAAGTCACATCTAGACGCTAGGCCCGGGTCATGAAAAACTTATTATCAGAGCTTTAGGTTGATAGACCCTTAAAGTCCAACACACTGAGTCGATTAGAGACTTATTCATGGTTGTGTTGTGCACCACAGCTATGAGTGAGAGGCTTTGAGACATTCTAGGAAATGTTTCACTTCTTCATGATCCATGTCATGCGATGGAGTTAGATCCCCTAGGGCTTATTGGTAACCCCTAACCTCTACATTACAGGATATGTCTCAAGCTACTCAGGACGGTGCTATGATGAATGCGGAGATTTTTAATACTCTATGGGAAGTGGCCAAAGCGGCGACAAAATTGGCAACTCACCTCGGTCAACAAGTGGGTGCTCCCGAGACTTCTAGTGGAGAGAGGGGAGGTATCGAGGCCAAGAGCTCCCATAATGTGGGTAAGTTCCATAGCTCCAAGGGGAGAGATAGAGGTGGTAGAGTGCCCTATGCTAGGTGCTCGAGATATTGTAGGTGTCATAATAGCCCATGCTTGAGAGGTACTAATGCTTGTTATGGTTGTAGGGAGATAGGTCATAAAAAAATGGATTATCCTCAGAAATTCAATAAGAGTAAGGAGGGTGATGAAGGGGTGACTTATCTTAGATGCCCAAAATATGGAAGCACTCATAGTGGCGCATGTTGGAGGAACACGGGTGTATTCTTTGGGTATGGTGAGATAGGCCACAAAATTTTTGTTTACTTATATGGTCGACCTTTAGATCAAGGTGGTCGTGTTCGTCAAGTGGCTCAAGGAGGAGGTGATGAGATGCCCGATATTATTACTAGTAAGTTGATGTTTTGTTGGCGTTATTGTGCATGTATTGTTAGGCCTGGTGTTGCACTATGTATTCTCTATTCTTTTGGTTGCTAGTGGGGCTTGTCGTGTGCCCAAGGTGTTTTGTGGATCTTTGGTATTTTTCCTTTTGTTAGGTACATTGTTGCTAGGAGGTACATAGGTGTTAATCTGGGTTTGCATTGTATTAGGTCTTGCTTTGTGGTTTGTTTTAGTGGCAGATGGATTTGGATGTCATTATACGGATGGAATAGGTACATGTATATACTGTCATCATAGATGGTAGGACCCGTAGAGCGAGATCCCGAATCCCTAATAAAACCTTCTTGAAGTAGGAGGTTGTCAAGTGGTAGCAAAAGAGATAGGTCCATTTCTTGTCTTAGGGTACAATTGGGTCTCTAAGGGGTTGCATTTGTCATCTTGTGAGAAATAGACATGTTTAACCTAGGTTATTTTGTCTATAGAATTGTTGATAGTGGTAGATGAGGCATTGAATGCCCTCTCCGATAATTTGAATTTTAGGGTAGTGTCCTTTGTTTTGACTAGTACACCAGTTATGCCTATAAGCCTCGTGAGTAAGATATTTAGTCTTTACTCTAATAGGTTTATGGTGGTTTTGGTGATGATAATGTGGTTCATTCCTTAATGACGTAGTGCATTTGGGTGCTAGTAGGAGATATGAGAATTTTAGTGGTAAGAGGTTGCCTTCCTAGGTTATGTGGTGCCGAGTGATGGTATTAAGGTGGACCTTAGTAAGACGAAGGTGATTAGAGATTAGTGACCTTTGACTTCATCAGATATTAGGAGCCTTTTGGGTTTAGTTGGCTATCACCGGAGATTGTGTGTAAGTTCTCTTCTATTGTTGCTCCTATGACTTAGTTGACCCTAAGTAAGGCCATGTGTGATCGACGTTTTGAGTAGGATAATTTGATAGGTCTGTGAGTTGCTATTTATTATTTTATTCGTTGATACTAGTAGCATTCATGTGTTTGTGGGTTGATCCTTGATTCCTTTCAATCAAGGCGACCAAAAATTATTTTCAAAAAATAAAAAAATACATGGATTTTGCTTACTTTAATTTGGGTTTTGAGTATTATGACTCCTAAAATTCTATTGATGCATGGATAGTGTTTATTTGATGATTTTAATGTGATTTAAATCGTTATATGAGAATTTACTTTGAATTTATGAAGTTATAAGTATGTATGTTCCCCTTTTAAAATTATTTACACATGAGAGAACTATGGGTTTAAATAACATATGTTTTCTCTTCAACTTGATATTATAAATGTTGATTTTAAATGGAGTCTTAATTACCCATGTCATTTCCTCATTGTTCATAGCATATGTATTCATGCACAAGGATTAATGCAATTTCCAATGTTGATCCGCGTCTTTTTAAATGGAGTCTTAATTACCCATGTCATTTCCTCATTGTTCATAGCATATGTATTCATGCACAAGGATTATTTCGTAAAGAATTATGTTATGGGTTAGCCCAATTTCATTATATGGTATGATTTTGATAAAATGTTGGTTATGACAATATTGTAATCACATATATGTCTTTGATTTTGGCTCTTTGAGTATTTTGGGTGCTTGCACCATTTTGTATATGAAGGGGCTATTCCTATGCATAAATATTATGACATGAAATTATGATTTGGCATTTCAGCTAAGTATGAATTATTATGAATGGTGTTTGGCTTTTAAGCCCAATTGCGCATTGAAATGATTTGGAAAATGACTATTGCCTCTTTAAATATATGTACATGCATATCATAAGTATTCTTGTGCAATGACGGCTTAGCTTGATGGGTTGGAGGTCTTAGGGTTAGATTAGGCTACTTGCATAACATGCTTTCAATGAGTGTAAAACCCGTAGGGTTGCAATATGATGGTTAAGGGTAGTCGATCAATTTGGTCAACTATACGTTTTCCCAATACTCACCAAAACACTTAGCCATATTTTCACTCCAAAATTTAAGCCTCAAAACCCTCATCCGGAACTAAGGATTTCCTTCAAGCTTCAAGCCTTCATTTTCAATCTTCACTACGAACTTCTCCTAAGCTAAGGTATGTGGTGTTGAAGCATTGTGTCCTTTCTCCCATGGTGCCTACACTCCCTTTTTACTAATTTGCATGATTTAAAGTCGATTTTACATGTGGTTCTTGTATATTAAGAAATTTACTGCACAGTGATTTGAGTTCATAAAAGTATGGTGTCTCCAAGGAAGCCAAAGTGGTTTTATGGGAGCGATATTCATACCTCATTGACTCTAATCAAGCCTAAGAAAATGACTAAGTCCTTCATGAGATTCCAAGTCCTATATTTCAGCCCCAACTTCATACATATGCATTAACATTTAAGTTGGCAAGTATATGATGATATTACTCTTATGTTGGGATTTTGAAAATGGTGTTTTAAAAGTAATGTTGAATTCTTGTTGGGGCTGATTTGTTATAATCACTCTTGTCTTGTACGTTTCTTTTACATTCGGGGACGAATGGTTCCAAGGGGGATATATTGTAACATTTAAGTTGGCAAGTATATGATGATATTACTCTTCTGTTGGGATTTTGAAAATGGGGTTTTAAAAGTAATGTTGAATTCTCGTTGGGGCTGATTTGTTATAATCACTCTTGTCTTGTACGTTTCTTTTACATTCGGGGACGAATGTTTCCAAGGGGGATATATTGTAATGACCCCAAAAAGTGCCCGAAAATGTGCCCCAGAATGCCCAGAATTTTAATTTCCATTTATCTAAAAATCCATTCGTTATTTTGAAAATCAAACTTCATATTCTTGTTCAAGGAGTCAAAATTAGGGGGCAAAGGGTCTAACCCCGATTTAAATGTGAAGAATTAGCGATTAGGAAATTTCAAGAATGCAATTTCCAATGTTGATCCGCGTCTGAGGCGTGACGCGCCCCAGTGTTATTTTGTGCATTTTTAGTTTTCGAGTCCAAGGCTTAACGTCTTGAGCCCAAGGGTTCCCATACATGCTTTTACCTATGTTTAGCATTATTTCACCCTCATATCATCTTAAGCATTCTCCAATGCTCACTCAAACACTTAGACTAGTATTTCTCTCAAGATTCAAGTCCGAAACCCTCATCCGGATCTAAGGAATTATTTTAAGCTTCAAGTCTCCTTTAAAGTCCTCTTCAAGAAATTCTTTAAGGTCAAGGTATGTAGGTTTTAGTCATTGGGTTCTTTCACCCATGGTACCCTAATCTATTTTCACTAAATTTGCATGATTTAAAGTTGATTTTACATGTGAGTCTTATATATTAAGAAATTCACTGCACAATGATTTGAGTTCATGAAAGTATGGTTGTTTTATCCTGTTTTGAGCTCTAAATCTTGGATCTAATGTTGGACATGAGGAGGGGTTTTGATTGTGAATGTCTTGGGAGTGTTGCAAGGTGTTGATTGATGGTTTTACAACAGATTTTTTTGCTTGATTTCATCTCTAAGTTGTATGGTCTTTTACCCCCATTACACACCCCCCAAGTGTGTAACGACCATAAAAAGTGCCTGGAAATGTGCCTCGAAATGCCAAAAGTTTTAATTTCTATATATCTTAAAATCTGTTTGCTATTTCAAAAATCTGACTTCATATAATCTGTTTGCTATTTCAAAAATCTGACTTCATATTCTTGTTCAGGGGGTCAAAATTTGTGTGAAAAAGGTCTAACCCTGATTTTAGCGCAATCGAATCTCAATTTCAAATTACAAAATTTCAATTTCCAGAGACGGTCCGCGATGCGCCTCTATCATGGAGCAGTATTAATTTTTCCCAGTTTTGTTATCTCGGTCCAAGACTTTTAAGTCTTGCGCCTAAGTGTTCCCAAATGGGTTTTTACCTATACTTAGCCTTATTTCACGCTCATATCATCCTAAACGTTTTCCCAATACTCACCAAAACACTTAGCCATATTTTCACTCCAAAATTTAAGCCTCAAAACCCTCATCCGGAACTAAGGATTTCCTTCAAGCTTCAAGCCTTCATTTTCAATCTTCACTACGAACTTCTCCTAAGCTAAGGTATGTGGTGTTGAAGCATTGTGTCCTTTCTCCCATGGTGCCTACACTCCCTTTTTACTAATTTGCATGATTTAAAGTCGATTTTACATGTGGTTCTTGTATATTAAGAAATTTACTGCACAGTGATTTGAGTTCATAAAAGTATGGTGTCTCCAAGGAAGCCAAAGTGGTTTTATGGGAGCGATATTCGTACCTCATTGACTCTAATCAAGCCTAAGAAAATGACTAAGTCCTTCATGAGATTCCAAGTCCTATATTTCAGCCCCAACTTCATACATATGCATTAACATTTAAGTTGGCAAGTATATGATGATATTACTCTTATGTTGGGATTTTGAAAATGGTGTTTTAAAAGTAATGTTGAATTCTTGTTGGGGCTGATTTGTTATAATCACTCTTGTCTTGTATGTTTCTTTTACATTCGTGGACGAATGTTTCCAAGGGGGATATATTGTAATGACCCCAAAAAGTGCCCGAAAATGTGCCCCAGAATGCCCAGAATTTTAATTTCCATTTATCTAAAAATCCATTCGTTATTTTGAAAATCAAACTTCATATTCTTGTTCAAGGAGTCAAAATTAGGGGGCAAAGGGTCTAACCCCGATTTAAATGTGAAGAATTAGCGATTAGGAAATTTCAAGAATGCAATTTCCAATGTTGATCCGCGTCTGGGGCGTGACGTGCCCCAGTGTTATTTTGTGCATTTTCAGTTTTCGAGTCCAAGGCTTAACGTCTTGAGCCCAAGGGTTCCCATACATGTTTTTACCTATATTTAGCATTATTTCACCCTCATATCATCTTAAGACATTCTCCAATACTCACTCAAACACTTAGACTAGTATTTCTCTCAAGATTCAAGTCCAAAACCCTCATCCGGATCTAAGGAATTACTTTAAGCTTCAACTCTCCATTAAAGTCCTCTTCAAGATATTCTTTAAGGTCAAGGTATGTAGGTTTTAGTCATTGGGTTCTTTCACCCA
>DF357677.1:131438-147186 GCA_000787875.1 Solanum virginianum | reverse complement strand
GCTATTAATTCTTTAGCCCGGAGCTTATGAAGAACCTTGGTTATGAAATATTTGGCCTTGCTATAAACATTCATTACCACCACAAGATCTTGATTGAGAAAACACACCTCTAAACCGAGCCCTCTTGGACTCCCTCACTATTCTCTCTTTGAGTTTTTCCCCTTCTATTTGTTAAGCATAAGTCATGAGCCTAGAAATGTCTATCTCTTTGATAAGCATTGCAATTCAGTATTCCATCACCACCAAGTTCGACACCCCTAAAATAAACTTACTTATTCAGCCACGGGAGTTAACTACCATGGAAGGATCATACTTGGATAACTTTGTAAACTTGAGGGCAGACATCCTCATACTCATACTAACTTATTTGAGATTAATGAATTCTAGAACCTTCTCTTCCTTCAACATAACTGGAAAGAAGTGGTCAAGAAATAAAACTGTTAAAGTCTCCCAATCTATGGGACCCTTATCAACTCTTTGGCCTTCTATTGATTGTCCCATACTTGAGCAACCCCTTTAAGTTGGTAGGCCTCCAACTCTATCTTCTCCTTCGAATGTACCCCTATGATAGCAACAATCTTATATACCTTATTAATAAAGTCTAGGGATCCCCACCAACCTTGGACCTATGAAATTCGGGAGGATTCATTCTTGTAAAGCCCCTAACTCTTGATGTTGGTGTAGCCATATTTGGAGGAGGCACTACCCTTTGGTTCACTTGGTTAGTCATGGCTTGGACTAGCATAGAGATGGTAGTCCAAAAATCAGCATTAGTAACTTGGTCGGTGACATGATTATTAGGGTCTTGAGGGCTTGTCCCTCATAATATCAACCTCTCTTTACATTAGAGCTCTATGTGGAGGCATTTTCTAAAAATTTCAAAGAAAAAATTATTAAAGAAGAAGTCTTAAAGTACACTCTATCGCATGAAATAGATCATGAAAGGGGTGAAGATTGCCTAAAATGCCTGATAGCCTCCTACTCATAGATGTGACATACACATCCATGAATTAAACTCTACTTGATATGACATATTGGACTCCGTAGGATACTTCAAAATCTTATGATCTAATACTAAGTTTACCACAATCCAAGCTAGGCCTTAGGTGTAACATGGTGATTAGGATCCTCGGAGAAATCCCAACTGAGTCTCGTAGCATATCAATCATTCATAAGGTATAGAAATAAGGTAAACATAAAGCGAAAACTCAAAAGAAATCTAAAAAATACATAGTATATCAAAATGAAGTAAGATGACATAGACTCGATACATCTAAACATGCTCTAATATAATTCTCCTAACATAGGTGGGGGATATGGACATGTTCCTAGATCTTCCTCAACAAAGAAATAAATTGACATATTCTCAAAGTATCAAAAGTAACAAAAGACAAGAGTATGAAGTGATAGAATAATCTATGAAGCATGAGAATTCACCACCAAATCTCCAAGTAATCACCAACTAGCAGGGGGAATGAGATAGAGCGTCCAACCCTACATTGTGATATAACTTGGCAAAAAAGTATGCATTAGTATGTTTGAATGTACTAAGTATGTTGTCAATGTAAAGAATATAAATCGTGATGTGCAAATGACCAAGTAAACAACATGATAAAAGATGTATTTAATAGTATATGTAAACATGAGAATGGTCAATGCACAAGAATAGCATAAAGAGTAACATTCTAAAGGTAAGGAATATGAATAGTCATGTAAAGAATCATAAAAAACCATACATATATGACATATAACCATAATCAACAATAAGACCACGTGAGATATACTATGGGATTTCGATGTTAGAGTAAAAGGAGTTCACTTCCCAAAGAGTAACATGTAAAGGTAAGAAATATGAATAGTCATGTAAAGTATCACAAGAAATAATAATCATAACCAATAATAAGATCACGTGAGCTATAATACAAAATTTAAATGTCTACCCATAAATTAGAGGAAAAGAAGTTTATTTACCAAGGTAGAACTCTACTCCGCTAGGTAGGTAATCATGAATATGTGCTATATGTATATCTACTAGATAGGCCATATTGACAAATAATCCTATGGTGGCAACACAGTTATATGGGACTAGAGATTGTTACTAAGGATCTCTTGGGTCGAGTCTCTACCTCAAAGTCCTCTTGGTGCTTAGCCAAAATTCCATGGAATACATATCATAAAAGTTATACTTATCATTAATTCATAGAGCTTGTCATAAATAATGGTTCATAATTTTCATAAGCATATAGGAAAGGTAATTCATAATAACTACCTATACAGATCATAGAAACTTGTTCATAAAGTAGCTTATTTTCATGTGATTCATGTAATGTGGGTGTAGATATTTTATCAATATGAGTCTTAAGTCACCCTTAAGATCTTAGGTCACCCTTTTCATAAATTCGCTTGAACATTTGAAATTCCATAATCATGACCTGTATGTGAAACTAGGATAAAAACATGGTTCACAATTTGTTTGACTTAAAATCATGAAATTAGATTCAAAACATCATAATCATCCTCATGAAACCCAGATTGAATCAATTGAATCAAAATCGAATGAACCCATAATCATCCTCATGAACCCCAGATTGCATGAAATAAAATACACTTGTAAAACCATTGAAAATATGAAATTAGTAGCAATTCATGCATAATTAGATAAATAATTAGAATATAAATCATAATTCATACAATTAGAACTGAAATCATGAAACTCATAAAGTATATACTTGTAATTTGATAAAAAAAAAGAGAGAAATTTGTTGGATTCTATATGTGAAAGAGACTCATGGATGAATACACACATACCTTAGAATCGAATCTATGAGAATTTGAAGAAATTAGCTTTGAAATTGAACAACTTTGCTTGATCTACAATGAAATATTACTTGAATAGGAAAAAAGCCTTGGAAGGATTTTCTAGAGAGGATTTCTTTGAATTGAAACTTAGGTGAGAATGAGGGGCTGAAGATATCTTAAGGTAGTTAATAGAGTGGAACTTAGTCCCAAAAATCATCCAAATTCATTAATGAGTAATTTGAAAAAGGTCCAAATAGCCCTGAATAATTAAATGATGCAGGCACTTGGACGAGCCCCTATATGGGCTATATAGAGTACCCCAAACCATATAATGGTTCATGGAAATAAAGACTTTGATGGACTCTTGACGGATAGGGCCATGACACATATAACACACCATGGGTCATACAAGTGTCCTTGGTCCCGTGGTCACTAGGCATTAGGAGTGCCTCATTGTAGAGACCCTATATGGTCCATAAAAAAGACTACGAGCCATGGACCCTATTGTGGTCTTGACTTGGAAGCTTTTTTTGGGCTTGGATGACCTCTATGAGACCCTCCATGGGTCGTTGTGTGTCCCATAGACCGTGAATAGGGCTTGTTGAGCCCTACACCAGTGGAGTTCTGCTCATTTCTTTCTTGTCCCTTCCTTTCAACTTTTAGGGTATTACAGATTGGTATCTCAATTGAAACTTGAAGACCTCAATAGAAACTCTTGAACCCTAGCATTTCTTCTCTTAGAACCTCGCTCTTAAATAATTTAAATGTTAATGAGAATATAGGTACATTGGGTATAGAAAAGGGGCTTATTTTTGTACTAAAATGATAAGGTTTTGATTGAAAAAAGGTAGGAAAAGACAACTCTAACCCTCATTAAAACTGTCATCTAACTATCTACGAGCCAATCTATGATCCATAAAAGCTTGGGAAATGGTGGGCAAAGACAATTCTAATCCTCATTAAACTGTCATCTCACCATTTACGGGTCAATCTACGGATCGTAAAAACTTCAAGGGTTTGTAGAAGACCCTCTCGTAGAAATTGGGCCTTTGATGGCCTGGGTCTATGACCAAGATCTTACGGGTCCTCTTGCTAAATCATTGAAAAGGTATCGAGACTTGGTTTTCGGGCCTATAATCCACGAAACTAAATTACGGCTTGTGAAAAGTTCTACATGAGCCATAGACTCAGCTCTTAGCAAGACTTGAGATTTTGAATTTCTGAATTCTGGATCTATGGATCACTTTTGATGAGTCATCGATTATTCTATGGGTCAGAGATCCTAACTCATGGATTAGGTGCTTAGTTTCTAGGTTTGTAGGACCTTGTTACTATGAACTCGATCTACAAGCCGTAATCCTTTCTACGGATCGTCTTGCACAATCATAGAAGAAGTACTAAGGCTCAGACTTGGAGAATTGATCTCACGAATCCCATCTACGGCCAGCAAATGTTTTTACGAGCCGTAGATGCTGTTACGAGAACTAAATTTTTGGCAAAAATCAGATTTTTCATGGACTTTCTGCGCTCTATTTGAGTTAGATTATTTTGAGGGTATTACAAAGTTTTTCCACTTTAACTGATATAATTACTGTTGTTTGTTATACAAGAGCCCAGTTCTTCTTAGTGTTGGGTGATTAAGGTATCTTCAGTGTAGAAAATGTACTTCGTATTTGACTACAAATATTTATATAAGCATTATTTTTTCCGTGTAACATGAGGTAACAATCTGTTTAGTTGGATAAATTTTTGGACAAGGAATAAATCATCTTTATGTTCAGAACATATGTACCAATTAATATTTTATTTCTTTGATGCTAAGAATATTTATAATAAATTATTAACAATTTTTTATATTTCAAATTTTAATACGTAACTTAAAAAATTAGGTTCAAAAGTATAGTTGTGTATTGTGCAATTTACAAGAAAATATATAAATACTGAGTGAAGCCTGGTAGATAGAATATTTTTTTGTCTAAAGTCATATACTTTGAAGATTTTTATTTTGAAATTTAGTAGTATACTAGTATTCAATAATTCACTAAAGAAATGTCCTTCAAGAAAGTGTAGCAAGTTGAAGCGCAAAATGTTAATTGTTTTATTACTGGTGGTGCAGAGACATTATTTATCTATGCTATAGTTTCATTATCTCAATTTTTAGAATTTGATGGAATACATTATGTTTATTTTCTACTTTTGGAAATGATATTTTTGAGATGAGGATCTTTCGAAAATAATCTCTTTATTTTTATAAGTAGTAGTAAGGTCTGCATACATTTTGCCCTCTCCAAACTGTACTTGCGAAATTTCACTAGACATATTATTGTTGATGGAATATATTATGTTGACATTTGAATATAAATAATGTAATGTTTTATCTCTTTCTAACTAACAATGGAATTTATACAGTATATTATTTGGTTGCCTCTACCAAATACACTATAAATTATTTACTATCCATTAACGTATTGTAATCATCAAAGATTTAACAACCAATGACAATCAACGAAGGAAAATTAGGAAGTATAACCATCTCATTAATTATTTCTCAAGATATTTTACTCGAATATCATTGTTCTCGCGGGATCCAATACTGACGAATGAAAAGAGCAATGCAGGGAGGATTAAAGCTTCATCAAGCTATCACTTATATATTTATTTTATCAGTACATTTAACAAAAGAATTGAAAAAAATGTTTTTAGCAATCACAATCTCCTATATACATGTTAATAATTCCACTAACTGGAGGGAAAAAAAATGAGAGAATAAACAAATAAAATGCTCAATACTTGTTTCAATCAACCTTGTGAGTTCATTCACTCTTTTCTTGAACTGCTGTGCCATCATCTCCAGAACTAGTGGCTGCTAACGTCATCTCTGGTTTTATCTCCTCCAATTTCTGTACTACTTGAGGAGCTTCGGGTCGAGCAGTTGGTGTGGGATCAACACAGTGCAAAGCTAGTTTCAATGTGTTGAGCAACTCATCACCAATAGTAGGTGCATCCCTCATAAGTTCCACATCAAACACCTCATTAGTCCACTCCTCTTTCACAATGGAAGCTACCCACTGTGGCAAATCAAGACCATCCGTAGACTCGCTAGGGGATTTTCCAGTTAAAAGCTCCAAAATGATCACTCCAAGACTATAGACATCTGTCTTGATGCTTGCATTCTTGATTTTTGAAAGCTCTGGTGCACGATAACCTAGTGTGCCTGCAGTGGCAATCACGTTGGTGTTTCCAGCTGTAGTCATAAGTCTGGAGAGTCCCACATCAGCAATCTTTGGATTGTTTTGCTCATCAAGCAGTATGTTGCTTGATGTAAGATTCCCATGTATTATGTTTTCTTTGGTATGCAGAAAGCAGATTCCTTTTGTTATACCGATAGCAATCCTCATCCTTGTAGGCCAGTCTATCGTTGTCTCGGGACCTCTAGCTGCAGCATATAGAGAAGTTGTTAGGTTTGTCAACATGAACACCAAAAACAAACAGTGAGTGTAGACAAGACAATTTTACCATGGAGGAAGGATGAGAGACTTCCATTAGGCATATAATCATAGACAAGAAGTTTTTCTCCTTTTGGTCCCAAATAATAAGCTCTAAGAGCCAAAATATTCGGGTGTCGAATCTTTCCTAATTCAGCAACTTCAGCTTCAAATTCTTTCTGCCCTTTTGTGATCTTCTCACGTAGCCTCTTCACAGCAACTTGATTACCATCCTCCAATGTTGCCTTATATGCTGTCCCATAAGTGCTCTTCCCCATGATCTCTGCAGTGGCACATAACAAGTCGTCTGCTGCAAACACGAAAGGTCCATCGAAATGGACTAGCTTTCCACCAGCTTCGCCTGATTCAACTTCAGTCCCTGGAACTGACTTTGCACCTCTCCCTGTGGTGGTAGCTAGGCCACTAGCTTTGCCACCATTTTTCGCTCTTGAATTTGCCTTTTTCCTAATCAAACAGCAAAGTAACATGCAGCACAAAAGAAGTAGAACAACTAGAAGAGCTCCTGATGCAATGAGAATAATATCCTTGGTACTAAGTTTGCGATGGCGGTGAGGCTTGACAACCCCACTAACAGGAGAAGGAAGAGTTTGAGGGGGTGGTGAAGCACATGGAGTTGAGGGACTATATCCACAAAGCTCTACATTTCCAACAAAAGAAGTTGAATTGAACTTTCTAGAAAGAAGAGATGGAACAGTCCCAGAAAGATTGTTATAAGAGACATCCAAAGAAGTCAGATTCGCCAAAGAAACAAGAGAGCTTGGAATTTCACCAGTGAAATTGTTATGAGACAAATCAAGTGAGGTGAGCCCAGAAATATTTCCAATAGTGGATGGAATAAGACCAATGAATTTGTTGTTCCTCAATTCCAGCACTGAAAGGTTTTTCAATCTATCCATGGTATCTGGGATTTGGTTATCCAGAAGATTACTCTTTAAATCCAAAGTAGCAAGAGCTGAAAGGTTAAACAAACTAGCAGGAATAGTCCCATGTATGGCATTATTAGATAAATCAAGAAGAGTAAGCCTTGAGAGACTACCTAATTCATCAGGAATGGTCCCATTAATATGGTTATGACTAAGATTAATCTCCTCAACCATACTTAACTTACTAATTGAAGCTGGAATCTTCCCAGATAGAAGATTGTGATCAAGTGTAAGATACTGAAGTTGGTAAGACTCGTTCACAACCCAAGTATCAGGAATAGATCCAGAAAGATTGTTATGTTCAAGTGCAAGAAAAGTAAGAGAAGGGGATTGAGTGAAACTTACTGGGATTGACCCTGAAAGTGCATTGTGGCTCAAGTTGAGTCTGTATAACCTGGTGGAGTTGGCGAGACTGGGAGAGATAGTACCACTGAGCTGATTGTTGCTAAGATCAAGAGTCTGAAGAAGTGGGCTTCTTCCAATTGATGGAGGAATTGAACCAGAAAGCCGATTATTGAATAGATAAACACCTCTGAGGTTCGGAAGGAAGCTTAGAGAAGTTGGAACAGGGCCAGCAATAACATTGTCATGAAGACTAAGCTTTCTAAGAGCTTGCAGTTGTCCAATTTTTTCAGATATTCTTCCACCCAATCCCTTCCAAGGCAACTGTATAGCTATAACTTCCCCATTGACACACTTAATTCCTACCCAGCCACCAGCACAAGCTCCAACACCACTGTCATTCCAGCTCTTCAAGATTCCCTTAAAATCAATCAGTTCATGCTTAATGGCTCTTAGAGCTTGAAAATCAGATTGAGTCACAATGACCCCATCCGAACTCCTCCCAGCTGATATAATAGGGAAAATGGATAACACAATTATAACAAACAAGAACAGAGAATAAAACTGCCTTTTTTCCTTCTTCTTGTCATGAACCCAACTAGAACCAGCTGAATATAAATTCAAGAATCGAAAAGGGTACTTGGAAAATCTACTCAATGAAGTATTCCACCTATCCATAAACTTATAACAGGTTCAGAAAATCTGAAGAAAGAAATGCTAAAATCTATCTTAAATCCTCTTCAGCTTTTACAAGATAGAAGAGAAAGAAGATTAAATGAAGAGAAAAGGAGAAAGAAAGGATAAATACTAGTCGAAGAAAGAGTACTGAAATAAAGCATGTGAGAGGATGTGTAAATGGAAGGAATCTTTAAGAGCAACGGCTAAGGTTGAAGACAAAGTATGCAGAAGAATATTATGGTCATTACAAAACTTAACGGCTAGTTTTCTTGATACTTCATGTTTTGCTTTATTTGTTTGTTAATAAGTAGAGTAGAGTTAAGCTGGTCCACATTGATTGGGAAACCAAAGGCCCCCCCGTGTTTGACGCAGATGACCTACAACGGCTACATAAAGGGAGAATAGCTTCTTTCATGTTGCGCAATAAATAAACTATAGCTTCTTTCATCTTCTTAATTGGAACGTTATAATTACTTTTGACTTTTTCTTGCCCCCCTTTCCTCTGTAGTTTTTTCTACTGTAATTTAATGTCCTATTGAAAAAACATTTTAATATTGATATCCTCTGTGTTTCAAAATAAATGAATTGTTGATGTATTCTTTCCATTTTATATTATGTAAATTGTTGAGACATTTTACACATATTAAGAAAAAAATAAAAATAAAATTTAATCATGTTTTTCTATTTTTACCCTTTTCAAACTCTACATACTCATTTATTGTATCATTTATTTCTAATACAAAACTCAACCTTAGAAACTTAATTAATGAAGGGTAAAATTGAAAAAAACTTCCAACACATCTTTTGAAAAGTGAACAATTCACTTATTTTGAAACATCAAAAATTCCCTAATAATTAACTTAATATGAAACGGAGGGAGTATTTTTTTAAAAGAAATAAGTATAAAAAAAAATCTAAACTATACTTTTTTTTTCATATCTAAACTTGTCGGAGTATGAGTTTCATACCTAAATTATCACTTATTAGTTTGAGAAACACATGGTGTGTGTAACACACACTCTCTTTTCTTGGTGAAAACTTTGCCACATGGCATGCCACATTGACAAAAATTAAATAAATTATTTATATTAGTTAAAAGTAAGATTAAAGTATAAATATTCTTGCAAAAAATATTATTTTTTTAAATAATTATTTTTAAAAAATAAATTTTAAAATATTTTCCCTACCTACTCCACCGTGCACACCCACGCATATCCCCTACCCACCCCAAACAATCCCCGCCCTTTTATTTTTTTAATATCTTTTATAAAATATTTTTTAAAAGTTCAAACTTCAGCTTCTACTACACTCCTTCCTAAAAAAATTGATATTTTTTTTAAATAAATAAAATTTCATCCACTTGCATTTAACTCTCACCTCCTAATTTATTTTTATTTTTTTAATTTTTTTATTTTATAGATATGTACACATATTTTTAGAAAACTATTTTTTCTACTTTTTATCGAATATAACATAAATAAAAAATTTATTTATAAAAAAAATCCTGTGATAAATAAAAAAAATAAAAAAAGTGGAGGATTAGGTGGAGTAGCGTATAATTATTTTCTTAAAAAAAATAAAATATATCTAAATAATTATTTTAAGAGGGAGATGAAGTAAGGATTTTTTTTTAAAAAAATTACAATTTTTTTAAAACATTGGTTTGTTCGAGGGGTATAGTGAGAGGAAGTGGTGGGGTGGGGTAAGAAAAATATTTTATATTTTATTTTATAATATTTTTTTGAAATAATAATAATACTTTAATATTTAATTTTAACTTATACTATAATTTATTTATTTTTTGCGAGCGTGATGTGATATTTTTTAAAAAAATAAAAGAGAGAGTGTAGTACATACACCATGATGAGAGTGGAATGCAAGATAAATGTGTGTTTCTCAAACTAATAAGTGATAGTTTATGTATGAAACTCACACTTCCAATAGTTTAGGTATGAAACTCAAAAAATTGGATAATTCAGGTATGTTTTTGACACATATCTCTTTTTTAAATGAATTGTTGAGGTATTTTTTATTATTCCAATTAATTTAATTGTTCAATTTTTAAGAATAATTTTAAATTTTTTTTTTTCATTTTTACCCATCATGCACATTTTCTATGTGATGCATTCAAGAAACTTTAATTGGTAGTTATCATTGAGAGTAGTTATCATAATTAATATTTAGTCATTGTAAAGAGTAATTTAAGAATAATTAAAAGGATAAAAATAAAAAGTAATGTCTATTTAATAGTTTATTTCAAAGGAGCATGAGTTTAATTTTTCCAAAATATTATACGATAATGTATAGAAATGAAAACTCATAAAATAGAACTCTTTTGTCACTCCTAACCCTATAGAGCTTCGCTAGAATATATAGTTAAATGCAGTTGAAATAATATTTTTTTACTTATTTATTGAATATTTAAAAATAAGTGACAAATTGCATACAATAATAACTAACAGCTTGACGAAGCAAAGTGCTTTGCCCATATGCTATACTTCGTCAAAGCATTCTTCCCGTCCCGATAAGTTAAACAACCCGTGATTCAATCATTTTTTTCGCAAATGCGAATTGAGTGGGATACCAATAGTCAAATCATTGTATTCGTTCCTAATTCTCTTTTCAATCAAATCTATTCTAAGGTATTCAGAGGTCGGAGAAAGAAAGGAAGATGTTCTTTCATGTTTTAACGAAAGAGCTTTTGTTCAATATATATATATGTGTGTGTGTGTGTGTGTGTGTGTGTGGTCCAAGACGAACTACAATAAGATATTACTAAAATATCTTAAAATCATTGAATTTGAAATACAGTAAACTAGCTCCTGAGTGAGGTTTATTCACTCAATTTTAAAAATAATTTTTTAAAAAAATTTAAAATGTAACATTCCTCAAATTATTCTAACTTAAGAACTCTAGAAGGTTCAAAAATCTGACTAATTCTACGCTAGTTGAGTTTTACAACCAGCATCTATGGTTCATGAATGCATGTGCAGATCATAGATGGGGTTTCGTATTCCAACTTCTGCAACCCCTAAATTGAGCTTGATTTCCACGACCAGGGTGTCACGAGCCATAATACTTTTTACGAGCTGTAGACTAGATCTTGTAGTCTCCCTAGCCTTGCCTAGTGTTCAATTCACGAGAAGGGGTCTATAATTTGTTAATTAATATATGACCCGTAGAAACAGGTTTGTGGTTTCCAAGTCCAAAAACATAGTTTCTGAACTTTTTTCATGAGTTGACAGGATGAGTTGTAGTCTATTTCACAATTCACAAAAGGCCTTTCATAGTTCCAACTTGAGTTAAGTCAGTGTGTACTATAGACAGGGTCTACGATCCATAACCATGGTTTTGTAGATCAAGTCTTGCAATGTATATTTTTGTTTGATTTTCATGATGTCTGCATATGATACATAGAACCTTGGTCGTAGACCCAAGCCAACGTTTTTCTAGGTTCCACAAGGAGGGGCAGTCTACGAGCCGTAGACTGAACCATGAACCATAGACATGGTTGTGTGGTTCACATCGACAGTTCTAGTGAAGGGTAGTTTTATTTTTTCTCATCTTTTTTCAATTGAAACCCTATCATTTTGAGATTTTTTTGAGCTCCTTAACAATACTCCACGACCCATTCTTTCTAATTACACTTAGAATTTTTTGAGAGCAAGAGAAGAAGAGAAAAGGCTAGGGTTTCAAGTGTTCAATGATTGTCTTTCGAGTTTGCTTGTTCTTCGATTTTTTGGTATGTAAGGTTCACACAATGTTCGATTGAGTTCATCCATATGCCTATTCACTTTACTAATTCAAGTTGAGTTTGAGTTCCTTGAGTCCCTTGAGTGGTATCCTTGAGTTATCCTGTTGTCCTATTGAGTTCCATGCATCTATTTAAATACATATTAATGATATCATGAGTTGAGAATCTAATTTAGATGCATGTTCATGCCTTCATTCACTTCAACCCTATTGAGGATTATATTTGATTTTTATGCATGAATTTAATTTGAAAGAACGAATTATGATTGTTTTCAATGGGATTGAGTTGAGTCAAAAGTGTCTTGAAATTTTTAACATGATTATTTTGAGTATAAATGATTATTTTTAAGATAGAGTTTAGAGGAATATGAAAGAGTTTTGAGAGCATGGTTTAAATAAACAAGCTTGCATTAATGATTGAGTTGATAATAGTCCAATAAGGCTAAACGAGATGAACTAACTGAGTTGATTTGATTGATAATATAAGTATATATAGTCATTAGGAGTAGTATTGAACACTGATTTGGGTAAGAGAAAAGAACAACTCAAACCTCATAAACTACGTGGCCAGCACAGGATAGATACTATGCCACTCTTGTCCTAATAGAGGACTTTGATTGATTATGGAGTCAATGAGGTTTGATTGTCTCTTACCCTGGCAAGGTATTGGATGGAGTCTCTTACCCTAGCAAGGTATTGGATGGAGGCAATAATGGCAACGATAGTGCAAAGCATTATGTCATTGCTAGCTCATAAGTGATAAAGAAACTCTCACTAAATGATTGATTTGATTTGGCTGAGTTGTATATTATTAAGTCTATTTTCGAAGTATGTTTTATTCTTAACCTTGCATGCTTTACTGTGTGGAGTTGATTGTTGAATGAAGGTCTTTAAATTGAGCACCTTTGACTATGCCCTTTCATCTCAAGCTATTTACATATCATACATTTCATATACTAATGATATTTGGCATTACATCATTTTATAATGTAGATACAAGTGCTAGGGATCCTCAATAGGCATTCCATTAATGATCTATTTCATCCCAAAGACACTATTAAGAGCTCTTTACATTCGGAGGATTCATTTTTATTTTATTTCCTAGAGTTAAGCAATTTTTCAAGGTAGCCATGAACATATCATAGGCACCATCTTGATAGTTAGATAAATGCTTCATAGACAATGATGGAATAGAGTAGATGTTTTTATTTCTGAGACTTGTTTCTTTTAAAACTATTTCTTATGATATTGAGCTGATTTGGCTTGCTGTTTCTTAAAGTATTGTTTATGCCTTGTCTAGTATCCTTAATGAGTTCGAAAGGATTCGATGGTTTACCAAGGGTTTGGCAGGGTATCTCTAGGAGGCTACAACTTTTTTAGTATTGGATGGTGGCACCTTTCAAAGTGTAGTAGATCATGCTTGTATGATAAAATGCATCAGGCATGATAGACAAGGTGTCATGAAGAGGTTCCATCAGCATAACCAGTTTAGTGGACAGCCACCACGTAATAAGAGTTTTAGAAGCAGGACCATCAGGATCAGGCAGTCTATGTAGCCGTCCCAGATTCGGACAGTGTTGATACGCCTCAATCTACTCAAGTGAGTTAGTGCAACTAGGTATGGTGGATTTTTAGGGTAACCATCTTAGAGGCAGGAGACCAGGGCTTGTTATCATTATGATGAGATCGGGCACTTGGCCCACCATTGTCTTGACCATGCACTTTCTGCTCAAGCTTCAAGTTCTTAACTAGCTTGTCCAACTCCAGCACCAGCACCTAGAAATATACCTCAGGCTATGAGGGGTGGTACTAGAGAGGGTTGTAGTATAGTGAGAGGAGGCGCTTGTGGAGGCCTACAGGCTAGTGGTGGGCATAGAGTTTCCCAAAAAGAGCCAAGGTAGAGGCCTCTGATACAGTTATCATGGGTATGGTTCCAGTGTGCCACTATTTAGCTTCAATTTTATTTAATCAAGGGTCTACTTATTCCTATGTGTCTACCTATTTTTGCTTCTGATATTGATATTATGTGTGAGCCACTTGCCGAGCCTATTTGTGTTTCCACCTTAGTAGGTGTATCATTAGTGGCAAATTAGGTATATTGGGGGTTGTATTATGACTTTTATAAGGAGAGATGTTATGGATGACTTGATATTTTTAGATATGGTTGACTTTGATATGATATTTTGCATGGATTGGTTGTCACCTTATCATATTATTCTTGACTGCCATGCAAAGACCGTGGCCTTTTCTTGTCCTGACTTACCTAAGTTGGTGTGGACTGGAGCACTTAGCTCATATTCTAAGGGTGTTATTTCTTATATGCATGTTTGTTGGTTGAGGGAGAAGGGATGGTTGGCATATTTGGCTCATGTTCAAGCCTGTTCTCAGTAGCAACCTTTATTGGAAACTACCAGGGTTGCTAGAGAATTTATGGATACATTTTTGACTAACTTACCTGATGTTCCTCTGGAGTGTGGTATTGACTTTGCTATTGATGTGGAGCCGGGCATTAAGCCCATATCTATTGCTCTTCATCGAATAACCCATACTGAATTGAAGGAGTTGAGAAATAATTAGAAGATTTGTTGAAGAAAGGATTTATTTGTCTGAGTATATCTCCTAGGGGTGCTCCTATATTATTTGTGAAGAAGAAGGATGACACTATGCATATGTATATTGACTATCGCTAGTGGAACAAAGTGACCATCAAGAATCAAATATCCCTTGCCTCGCATTGATAATCTTTCTAACCAGTTGTAGGGCACGATGGTATTCTCCAAGATTGATTTGAGCTATAGCTATCATTAGTTGAGAGTTCAGGAGTCTAATATCCTGAAGACAACTTTTAGGACTTATTATTGGCATTATGACTTTATAGTTATGTCTTTTGGGTTGACAAATGCCCCGACTACTTTTATGGAGTTGATGAATCGAGTTTTTGAGCCCTATTTGGACATCTTCGTGGTTGTGTTTGTAGATGATATCTTGGTTTATTCCAAGAGTGAGGTCGATCATGTTAAACACTTGAGGACCATACTTGAGAGATTGGGGGAGGAGACGTTGTAAGCAAAGTTCTTAAAGTGTGAGTTTTGGCTCGTCTATGGCTTTCCTTAGGCATGTGGTGACAAGGATGGTATATGGTAAATTCGACCAAGGTAACAACTGTTTGTGAGTAGGCTAGGCCTACTTTTGTGACTAAGATTCGTAGTTTTATTGGGCTGGTGGGGTATTATCAATGATTTATTTAGGGATTCTCCTCTATATTAGCCCCATTGACAAGGCTGACCAGTTGTATGTAGCATTTTAATGGTTCAAAGAGAGTGAGGCGAGCTTTCAAAAGCTCAAGGATTTATAAACTTAAGCATCGATCTTGCTTTACCGGAGGAAGGAGCACCATTCGTGGTATATTGTGATATTTCTGGTGTGGGTTTGGGTGGTGTATTAATGGAAAGGGGGAAAGTGATAGCTTTTGCTTCAAGATAACTAAAGGTGCAAGAGAGAAAATACCGTACCCATGATTTGGGTGGTGTATTGTTGCAAAGGGGGAAAGTGATAGCTTTTGCTTCAAGACAACTAAAGGTGCAAGAGAGAAACTACCGTACCCATGATTTGGAGTTGGTTGTTCTTATTTTTGTGTTGAAGTTGTGGTGACACTGTCTTTATAGGGTGCATTATAAGGTCTTTACCGATTGGATGGTGGCACCTTTCAAAGTGTAGTAGATCATGCTTGTATGATAAAATGCATTA